>JAHZNA010005438.1:0-16540 GCA_027743935.1 Sinodicranocentrus sp. ZH6 | reverse complement strand
GGGATTGAGCGCCTTTGTCGTTTTTCGAGATGTTTGAAAATTGCATAATGTGCAACAGTCACTCAGGGATGGAGAAACTGAGAAACTAAGACGGAGTTAGTGAACATTGAAATTTTCTTTGAAAAGTGAAAACACTGGAACATCTACCTAAAAAAACCTTCTTCTTCCTTGTGTCGCCATTTGTTTTACGATATACCTAATCCTAAATTTTACCGGATCTGTACCCCAGAAGCATTAGGTTAAAGTTGAAAAAAGATTTTAAGCATGTTCAACTATACACACAGGGATTGAATGACTATCTCTATTATCTACTGTCTACTGGATAGAATGCGAAACAGAGGATTGAGAGAGAAGAAAGGAAAAGAGTTTTTGTCTACGAAAAATGATAAAGGTAATGTAGATGTCATACAAGAGTGATAAGATGAAGGAGAAAATGTATGGAGAAAGTGATACGACTAGGATGATATCATGAATTGGCAATTTGTCCGGGTATGAAGGATGAAAAAATGGAAGTCATATTATGTATATGGGAGTAACTCTTGGTGAATTGGTTTTTTCCCAGTAAAAACTTTCTCTCTCTCTCTCTCTCTCTCTCTCTCTCTCTCTAGTATTGTGATCAAAAATGGTGTATATCTCTCAGCTCTCCTTTTCTTTGGCTCGAGGGACTGTGTGACCAAGTGTGTAAGCTCACGCTTCCATTTACGTGATGATATTCTGGAAGGATCATAAGTGAGAATTGTTGCCAAAAAGGAGAAAGTCATCTTACAAATGCCAATAAGTTAAAAAGGAAAAAAAAATAGTATAGTGACGCGTGATATTATAAAATATCAAGAATCCTCATATCACTATAAACCATATCAAATACAACCTTCTTTGTTCCTTATACAAGAATGGATATATCACTGACGCCACGTTGATGACACCTAACAGTCCATGGAGTATACTAAAAGTATAGAAAGTTTTACAGGAAAAGCTTTATCTGTCGCTTCAAAGCTAACTCCTTGTGTAATGCATAGCGATGGATGAAACGTGCATTTACGTATAGAAAGCACCTACTCCCTCCAAAAAATACATTAAAATAGTGACTTTCGTAGAAATATACCGTTATCATAGAATGGCCTTCCTTCCTCCTTTGTTTTCACACTTTGCATCTATATACTCATCCAGAATAAAAAGTTTTTTTTTCTACGGAAGAAATTCATGTATCAAATCTCTCTCCGGTAAATATACCTTGCATCATTTTGTTCCTTGAACTATCAGCTGATATTGTTCCATTTTGGAAACTCATAGTTTTCTCTCGAATTCTGAGTCAATGATGAAGAAAAATCCACACATATATTGGCTTGGATATTACATGTATATCACACGCCAAGGGAATGGAATACCGGTGGCTCCAAATATAAACATTGATAGTTTCCCGTTCCCCCGACCAATCGGCTATATATCTATCTCTCTATTTCCTCTACTCATTGTCCAATTTGGCTGTTAAGAGGATGCTCCCCTACGCATTCCGGTTTCTAGTATTATAGCATCCTGTGACATGACTTTTAGCCTAGATTTTTATACACATTGCTTTCCTCGCTTGAGCACGTGTGCTGCAAGAGGGAAAAGGGAAACGTGAACAAACCACCACCACGGCATGGTTCCCGACTTCCTTGCTGTTTTTTCGCACATGTGAACAAACTCACATTTATAAAGAGTCTATACGATTCATTTCCTTCTTCAAAAGGGAACAAGAAAAAACTCAAGTCTACGCGAATCCCTCGTATTGCATACATATCCTCACATTCTTGCGAATTATACACAAGACTAAACTATTACTCTGACAAGTCTCTCTAGTCCCTATAGCTTCCTCTTCATTCATTCCAATTCCAGGATATCCCATTTCATTGGGAAACACACTTTCTACAAGACTCCAGACACATATATAATTCGAGAAGTGATGGTGAATTCCTTCTAAACACGAATACACATTGCCTATTAGAGTCTGCTATTCGAGTGATTGCCAGCGATGTGATGGGCAATATAGCACCAACCCAATCATACACTGTATCAATATACCTTAGCCCATTTTTTTAGCCTCTTGTTACTCCTTTCCCTCCCAAGAAAAAAACGTCAAGGATTGGAGATACCCTTGGGATAATGTGGAATCGTGTCAGATGCAAAGAGCTGAAACGAAATGAAAGCGACAACAGCAACGTAATGTCAATAACTTTTCCATTTTACCCCTGTTGGTTTGTCAGTTTCCTCTTTCTTGGCATGTGTCATCCCCGCTTAGAACTGCTTACTTTTCCTCCTCTACTACCCTAACACGTAATCTACGCAACAAAACACACATAAGCTTTACAACCATTGAAACATGTACATGGAGTGAAAGTACTACTAGCAAAATAAAAAAACAGTATCACTTTTCCTCCGTGCTCTGCATATGATTATTGTTATCATGGGTGGAAAGATTCGTGCTCCTTGTTCGGCATTCAATGAGATGTCATTGATACTCTGGATATGATATTGGGTTACTTACAGTAAAGGACATTGTAAGGATCCATCCTCATTGTGCTACTTTTTATCTAGCGTTTCCATTCCACGGTGTACATTACGCAAGTCTTTTTTTCTTCAGATTAGAATATACTCCAACGATTTAAACCCTTGTCAGTGAAAATAGGAATGACAAAAAAATGAACTTTTTGTTGAGACTGACACGTATTTTATTGGAATTTTCCCAGTTTAAAGAGAGTATCAAAGAAAATATAGATATGTTTCTTGGTCACAATATCAATATACTTAAGATTATCCTTTATATTCCATTCTACTGGATTGCAATCAATATTGTGCAGACATTTTCTTGTGTGGAGTGGAACATGAGAAAATTACTTAATACTGCAAAAAAAGAGCTGAGTCCACTGCTTCTGATGTTAATGATGTGTATTGCTATTGCTGTAAAAGGAAAGCATATTCTAGTTTTTTCCGTTGACTTTCACTCGTCCCATGACTTTTATTTTTTCCTCCGATTTCCTTCTCTCTTGACTTACTTAAAGGGGAAAAAGTGAAGTGGGAGCGATGCACCCAATGATCATTCTTTGTCTTCAAGACAAGTAACCGGATACTATAACTCAGCACACACATATGCCATCATCCTTTCTTTTTCTTTGTAGCTCGTGTAAAATGTAGAAATGGATGGAGCACATGGGAAAGATATCGCACTCTGTACAATGGGATATAATCGGCGAGAGTGGATATAAAATGGAGAAAATATAAATATTAGCAATCCATACAATATATTCCCAGAGTAGAAGCAGGCTCAAGAGGATGATCTCTGAACATTTGTATTTATGATATTTCTAGCGCCGTTTTTAGAGCTGGATCTGGGCACACTCAAATGTTAGACTTTTCGACAAAGTTCATGTCATGACGTCTGTCTGTTTCTTGTCTGTGTTTTACCCGAAACACCATTCCCAACAATGTTAGACAGTGTTTCGAGGTATTCTATCGCTCCTTTCTTTTACTCTCATCCATTTAGACAGAGAAGTGCTCCTGGTTGGTGCACCCTACTTTTGTTCATTTCCTCTAGCACGCTTTCTATTTTTTCTCCATAAACTATTTTTATATCATAGTATTTAATAGGATATTATTATGTAGTGGCTTCCACATTCCAAAGAGCTTTTTTCCATACTATAAGCAAAAAAGCTGGTTTACATCTCAAGGAAAGTAGTGTTGAGGTTGGCAGTTGTTGAAACTGCAGAGTGCAGGGCATGGCATGCAGAGGACATTTTATGTCAAGTGTATACAACCCAGAGAACCTCCATACCATCTCCACTGTCACTTCCTTTCCCATCTCCTACCTTTTTTCTTCATGTTGGCACACTCACACTTTCTCTCTCTTGGAAAGTATGTGTTACCATACTGGTGTACCCATGTCATACACTTTTGTTTCCAGAGAAAAAAGGGACTAGAGAAAGTTGGAAAGGGCAAAACGGATATCGCCGATGAGCTATATATAGCATAAAAGGAAAACTAGTTTTTGGCCAGAGTTCACTTTCACCAGTTCTTCTTTCTCCTTTTCACACACACCGGCCAAACCCAATGTCAAAGTAAGGAACAACGTACTTGTATCTCCTTCATACTCCAACAGCATTTCCTAGCTAGAGAAAGAAGATGCAGAAGATGAGTTACCCAGTGAAAGTGGTAGTCACAGGCTGTGTATAGCAAACTGCAAAATGATTGCGTACATATACATTAAAACATGAGCATTGCTATATGCACAACACGTAACTGGAGCATTACTATTTCTCAAATACGCTTTTTATATTTTACGAGAAGGACGATAGGAACACCACCAGGGCTACATTTAGTTCTTTACGAAAAAAATAGAAAAAAAGAAAGCTGAGCAAATAGAGGTTGCATATATTTTCTTACATGCCTTTCTCCTCTTCTCTATCCTCCCTCATATAGAAAAATATTAGAAGATCTACAACAAAGGAATATAACGAAAAGCCGGCGAAAGCTGCTGGTACGGAGAGAAAGGAAGAGAAAATGCAAAAAGATATGTGTAGTATGTGCGCTCTCCAACAAGCAATTCAACTTTTCGCCGACAGTATCCCAACGTAATAGGAGAAAGCAAGTGAGAAACGTGCAGTGCTGCAGAGTGAAGGAAGAAAAAGCGGAGGGAAATGTGTGAACATTTTGTAAGGGAGGTTAGCCTTCTTTCTCCCAAACAAAGTTGCTCGCCTCTTTGCTCACTCACAGTCAGAGCAAGGATAGTACTCTTTTATGCATTACTATATATCTACATTGGTATATCTCAAGGGTTTGTAGAATATATTTTCCCTATACGGTATATCATTGGTTGTAAATATTTAGCTGGAGAATGTGTGCAGAAAAATGTACATATGAAGAAATAGTATGAAAAGGGGAAAGAATCAGGGCTGCTGTTATATCCTTTTATTTGGATATGCTACAAGAGTAGGGAAAGGATCGATACAGAAGAAATTGCCAAGTTTCTCTCTTTTTTGCACGCCAGCACTACGCCACTACATAAGGGTATATATGAAGGGAGTCCTTAAAGGCCACCACTCTCACTTGTGTTTACTTACGATGCGGCATGCTTTCTTCCAGGTTGATACACTTTACTTTAGTTCAAGAACATTTGCACTTGTAACTTTTCAAGGATTCTTTTCAGATTAAAACGGGATGAGTTCCACTAAAAATACGAAATCATTTCTGAGAGAGAAAATATGAGCTAGCGGATTTTATTTTTGCTAACGGACGCATCCATGGGTTATTGCATAAGTCATAGTGAATCATTTTCGTGGAAAAGAGCCTGGTTTCATACTGATGTTGAAACTGAATCCCTAATATCCTCCTTGCAGTCTGCGTATCTAATTCAGCAGACGTGCATGAAAAACAAGTATTCTCGGGATTTCACCGACAACTTTTGCTCACACCTGAGATTTGAGGTTAGACAGCGTGAAATCCCAATAATCAAGCTGAAACTGAGCAAATGCGGTAGTCACGGTATGAAAGCACCTGTTCGCGTTTCAGTTATGTGCATGAAGCTGCTCCTTTTGTTAGGTAATACATACATATTATACATAATATCCGTAACATCTATGTCTATAGTTCTTAAAATTTTAATTTAGCATAATCTTGGTTTCGTCAGATCCTCATTTCACAACTCTTCCTCACGATCGTTTATTATGTTCGTGCTAGTTTCGTTTCCACAAGAGTGTACATTGTGCATGCATAGTTTACTGCGTATTAGGAAACAGCTTAATATAAATGAAATTAAGTCGAAAGTTGAGTAATGTGTGTTTGCGACTCATAACTTTCCACTAGTTTCCACACTAAAAAACCAGCAACAAGAGATTTTAATAATTTCCGTAGCCTTTCTTTGCAAAAAATAATGAAATTATACCGTGATGGCAATAACTGCAAAGAGGACAGTCATGACATGACAGTCAATCAAACTGCTAACATTGACATGTCGTGCAGAAAAAGGGTGATGACTAATTTGAGAAATGTGTAGTCTTTGTGGAATATCGTAACATTTAAAAATTTAACCTCCACATGACACCGCATAGTACACAAAAACAGGATATTTTGAGAGCGCACCCTTCTCTATATTAGAAAATATTGCCTAGAAGCGAGAAATAAAAAATGCCATTGTATCACATTCTACTCTCCCTCACCATTACAGGATACTCTATATCACAAGAGAAAAGCAATGTTTCATGTGTGAACAAATAGTAGAGGGCAAATTTTGACACATCATCGCCCTCACTGAAGCCATCTAATAGGTGTTCCTCTACTGTTCCGTGTTTCTGTGTAAACATATAAAAATGAATCTCATCATTCTCATCTCTCTTCCCTCCACTTCCCAGTCTCTCCTTCGCTGTGAGCAATGAACGAACCAGCCTATTATTCTGAGCTGTGCAATAAATGTGCCACACTTTTCGACAAGTGCCACATCCCATAAATATTCTATTAAATGGAACGCTCCAAGGCAGACTCCATTCCATGCATGCATTCTCTCGCTCCCAGCGTACGCTAACAAGTTTGCTTACTCTTCTCACATAACCAAGTCGGAATCGAAATGGAAATCGGATAGTGGTGATGATGGTGTGTATAAGCTTCGGTTTCAGATTGGCCTATCCACTTCCCTCCTATGGTAATGTTTCGCTAGAGTGGCGGTTATATGAAAAAGGAAAATATATTGTCGAACCGTAAATTTTCACCTCAATCACGACCCGAAAAAGCGAGCTTTCGATTAATTTTCTCTTACACAAGAGACTAGTTTTCACCCAGCTGGAGTGGAAGGGATGATGATGAAACATAATGATATTCCGTCTATCATCGTATGTGATGGGCCACTTAATTAGAGCAAAGAAGCTTTCACCTTCTCTCCGTGACGTGGCTTTTTGACACTAATTCCTCATAATTGCAGTTTCCTTTTAAAAACAATATGCTTTAAATGCTTGTGAAAAGGTTGTTTCACGCTGAGATGATTCTGTTTTATTCATTACCACCACTTCCCTTTCTCATCAAGAGCACCACTGGTGAAGCTTTTGAGCGACATGTTTGAGAGAAATATTGAATTTCAGGTTAAAGTACTCATGGAACCCTAAATTCGCGGAATATACTCTGCCAAACAAGTGGTGTGTGATATTTCCTCTTCAAAACAACTCTAACTTGTTTGAGTTCTTTACAAGTGGAATCATTGATGTACCGAGAATGTAAAATATACCAGCTGAATATTATGTGTATAAAGGGCAACAAGCACTACTCGTATTTTCAACTCTAATGCTTAGAAATAGCACAAAGTACATATTATAGTACAGAATAAAAATAGCAACAACTTTTTTTCCCTTTTTTACAAGATATTACGTATACACGCGGGAGTCAAAGGAAGCGAGTGAAATTGCGTAAAAACCCTCGCCACAATTCTCCTTTACAAACATTTATTGCCCTCGAAAGTGAAAACTGGAGCAAAATAATCCAACCGGAGCAGAGCTGCGAACAAGCAGGGCAAAGGATTTTTTTATCTCTCAACCACCCACCATTCCTATGCATTATGTAAGTCTAGGCATCCAGATATTAGTTCCACTCAACTTTGTTGTGCTCTCTCCCTGTCGCTTTTTTAAGTTGAAGGATATTTCCAACACTCATATAGAAGAGTTTGTGAAGAAGAGCGTTTCTCCATGAAATGAAAGCAACTGGCCATTCATAGTGCCTGAGGAGGGAAACAGAGACATAGGGTTTGAAAGAGAAAGCAGACGATACACTAGGGGACTTGGTGGAACCTCCGTCAAATCTTATTAGTTTTATGTACGGATAATGGAGAGTTACACACCATTATTTTCCAAACTAAAGGGAAAATGAAAACGAATGGTTGTTATATATTATTGCATAAAGGAACTTACGATGTATGCCAGATACGAATTTCCTCTTCCCTATCAAGCTTTCCCTTTCATTTCAACTTTTATTCCGTGTTTCGCCCATCACCTGAAAAGTTCTCGGTGGATTTGATATGCTCGATATTTTTGACCACGTTTTACACTTTCTCTCCAATCTAAAAAACATTGAGTAATGTATGAGTGCAGTTACCTCGAGCTACCCACCTACTTTTATTTTAGAATAGCCCACTCCCGCCTGCACTTTCCCGTTAGGATGCTCCTCCGGAGATTTAGAACTTCAGAAATAACTGTCAAACAAGGGGAAATCTGTCTTGCCTGATAAATGTGACCGCATTTTACTATCTCTATTGGCTGAGCACTCCTGCTGCGGTGGGGTGATGTGAATGTATGGAGCTGATACTGATAATAAAACAAACTGGTGCAGAGATATAAAAATACTTTGTGAAAATGTTCAATACAATCATTCCGCTTTCACAATCTAAATTATGTAAAGCAGTTTAGATATATTCAAGGCTATTTCGCACATTTTCATTGAGTTATGGGGACAGAAATTCATAAAAAATTGCGAAAAGTTGGAGGCAACCCATAACTATGTGCATAAAGCTAAGGAAATGTTTGACATGCAATTTTTATTCTTTTTCAGACCAATAATTTTCCGTGCAATTTTTTAGTTTGCGAGTTTTTAGATGGATAAAAATAGTTCAAATTTACTACTAGCTCAAATATCTTGATAACAATCCAATAACTAGCCAATGTCTGACGATACGATTCGTAATTATAGTTTAGAAAAATATACGTCTAGCCACACTTTTCTTGCGAAATTTTGCCATCTGGAAAGCCTACAACTTTACAACACGCTAGCGACGTGACTTACCCCTGGTCATGTTAAATTATTAAAACGTTCTGCTCTTCAAATGGCATATGTTTTACTTAACCATTAGATTATTCTTGGCAGATGATGATTTACGCAATTTAAGTATTTTATGCATGCCCAGTTTTCCAAAACCTCCATTATTCCTGAGATGTCATCTACAGTAGGTCATTATTTAATTATTTGTGGCTTCTTTCCTTTCACATTTTTCAGCACGAAAAATCATATTTTTTGAGAGAAAAAAATCTGCAAAATATACATGTACGAAATATCCTTAACTTCACATTGTAACTTAACTTGAAACATCAAAGTGAACCCAAACATTACTATGCAGAGTGTCCCCAATACCCTCTTCGATTCATGAATGTAAACAATAGGCAGTCTACGAGAAAATCCGAGACTGGAAAATGCTTCTCTCACACCAGCCATTTTTGCCAGGATATCGATAAGAGTACGGAGACAAGAGATATCGAAAGATTCAACTTGTCACTACGGCACATCTATTTTTATCCATTCTGGCTTATTTAGGTCGTTGGGTCTTGAACTAGCTCTATTTACTTAAGATATACCCTGTACCTTCTTTCTCAGCTTTCTCTCCATTTTCCAATATATATCACTGGGTAATTCATGCAATCATTGAGTTGGAGTGAGTGATATTCAAAAAGGTTGAAAGTAATACGAAAAATGATTGACTAAGATAATGCACACAGTATACTACTCCAATATATGTAACTCCTTTCGATAAGATCCTTTCTCTCTCTTCGTGTGAACTACATTATGTGCATGTGCTCAAGGGGAAAAGTCGAAATAAAAAAGTGTATAGCAACATTAGAGATCAAGTTGTAAAGATGTATAAAAACAAGAAGAAAAGGATGAGATCGATCCCACTCGAAGATTTTTTCGGAAAAGTAATAGAATATGAATCAAATGTAAGAAGGCATTTGTAATGCTGTGCCTTTTTATACGACCCTCTTAAGAGGATATAAAGTAGGTACAGATTCATATGGCGAATACATCCTTACTTCACATCTCCTCCGGATCAGTTTAAGCGATTCTCCTTCATCTTCGTTTTTCTTCTAGTTTTATCTCTTTTTTTCTGTGTAAACGTAAAAAAAACTGCGAGAGTAACATAGCTTGCAACTACAAACAGATGAAACCTTTTATTGCCTCGTGTGATCGAGTGAAAGCAATCTTTCTTTTTTATTCCTTTTCATATACACATACCGCTTTGTCAAGATTTCTTTTTTAAGTGTAAGCATTACAAATACGTATAATATTCTATTCAGATGGAATGAGGAGGAAGAGTAGGGATTTCAGCTTGTTTTGAAAAAGGGCAACTTTTTCTTTCTTTGGACGATCCGGAACGGATCACGTTTGAAATTTAGGTCAGCCAGAAATACCTAAAGTCATGCATACAAAGATTTTTTCCCAGGGTATTTTCCCTCCGAGAATGCATTTTTACAAGTGTGTCAGTGGATAAAAAAGAAAAATATGTTCGTGGAGCAGAACATGGTTAGTAAATTCTTGCCGATTTTCTTTTCTTTTTCCTCTTTCTCTCTCCCTGCAATACATTTGATCCAGAGCCAAGATTAAGAAATGTTTAAGATGAGAAAAAAACTGGCTTCTCATTGGGATCCGTGAGCAATTCCCCTCCATACCAGGGATACGTTTGTTATTTGCAAACGGTTTTTGGAGACTTCCTAGAAGGGTGAAAGTAAAAAGAAGAAAAATGTTCTTGAATGATCTTATCTCTGGTATAAAATAGAGTGTTTTGGCGATTCTCCGCTGGCGCTGTGATTTCCATCAATTTTTATTGGAAAGTTGAAGACTGATCAAGCAGCTTAGGCGAAATCGAACTAAGGAAATGAGTCCTCCGACCTCATTTCCATTGCACAAATGTGGAGTTAAGCTTGCCAATACCTAATTGGCTTCGACGAGGTTTATAATGCGAAAATAGTGTAAGCCTTTTTTGGGATAATAATAGTCACGTTTGGGAAACTGGTGTTCAATGGGAGAAAAAATCCTTTAGCTTTGAGAGAAACATGAGTGAGAGGACTTAATACAGCCTTCTGGTATCAACAACTTGAATTGACTATTGACACACTCCTCTTTCTCCAACATATTTTCTAAAGGGATGCTCGTTAGATGAAATGCAGCTCATTAGGACACTTTCACCAAGAGCGCCAGAGCAGATGCTGAGATTTTCCCTAAATGTTTACATACTCTTTTCTATAGTGCTTGAGGAGAAGCCACCGAGCACACAGACACTTTCCTCGAAATAAAGCTCTTCCAGCGAAATAGAGTTGGATGTGGTTTGGCTTATAAAGAGGGATGGAGAAAGGAAATGAAAGTGCAAGAGAAGAAGGATACCTTCAAAGAGTGTTGCGCTGGCCACGAATATCCGAGGGGAAATAACCACCTTCTAATGCCTACATTGGATATGTATATATCACAATAAGAGTGTAATATATATGCAAGAAAATTTTTTCACAAATGTATATGGATAATATATTGGGAGGAAAAACAAGCAAAACCAAAATGACACGATCGTTGGCGGCTTCTAAAGACGCATTTCCTTGTAAGTACAAAGTAAACGTTGAAGATCCTCTTTAGTGTCTTCTTCGTCATGTGAAAGAGATCAAGATTAAGTTGCAGTTCTCATTTCGTCTCTTCGTATCCGTTGGCTGGTCATATAAGTTAAATTGGACTCGTTTAGAGGCAGACCATTTTCCTACTTATATATTTGCCCTTCTCTCC
The DNA here is from genome assembly GCA_027743935.1 of Sinodicranocentrus sp. ZH6. Classification (NCBI taxonomy): domain Eukaryota; kingdom Metazoa; phylum Arthropoda; class Collembola; order Entomobryomorpha; family Entomobryidae; genus Sinodicranocentrus; species Sinodicranocentrus sp. ZH6. The sequence goes on along the minus strand of JAHZNA010005438.1, from coordinate 4,999 downwards.
CTTTTTATACATTTCCCTATACCTAAATATGTGCTTAGAACAAAGTATATCTTTCAGCACAAACAAACGTCGCATAGTGTCAGATGTGTGCCACAAGAAAATATTATGGTAACACAAATACTGCTTTATAAGTTACCATAATATGTATCTATGTAGATATTATACTTGGTAGGTTTTAGTTTCTTTGCGAAATCTGGATGAACCGGGTAGAATCCAATTTTCCAGACTTTCAACTTCCACTCATAAATGGTCTGAGTAAATACAAAGTTTAGGATAAAAAGAAGGATATTGTGAGAGGTGCAACCTTTAAAGCACCCATTTAGCTGGCTAGCTAACAGCCCACTCTTTTAGCTTCTTTCTACCTCACACAATGACACAATTCTGGTTTCATCAGATTGGATGCATCACTAATGCTGGGAGTGTAGTCCTTAAAATTGCTTTCTTCGCCACAGTCGACATTTTCCAGTTTTCTCATTCAAGTCTTATTTTTTTTAAAAAGATGTCAAGTACCTTTATCCCATTCCATTTTCTCGTTTTCACTTTTGTCTCTACCAAGAGAAGATTTTGAAAGGGTGATGAAAAGGACTGATTTTGAGTTGTTTACATAGGAATTGTCTCGTAGATGATATTAAGGTCTTAATCGGGGTGCCCTTTTTCTTTCACATGAGTCGTGAAACGACCAGGTGGAAACCATTCCAGAGTTCCTCTTTCCCCGTCAACATGGACAAAAGGAAAAATGCTGGTTGGATGGCTGGGAGCAAAGGCATTATTTAAATAAGTAATTTTTATGAAGACACTGCGTGTGTATACTTATATGAGCATATAAATGTCGTTTAGCCTGAAAGTTTGCTCCCTTCCTAAACTATACACAATTCCGCACTATTCTTCCATCTTATCTTGTTGAGATCCTTGCCTTGCTAAACACAAAAGAATCAGCAAAGCAATAACCTCTCCTCAAGAGCCATTCCCTCTTCCTTTACAAAACTCTCTTGAGCTGGCTACGCACCACACATTAGAGAAGGGATGCACAAAGAAAATATATGTTTTTGTGCTTGTCTGCCGATGTAATCTATGTATGTATTCATAATGGCCATGTTTTCTCAAAGTGCTCACTCCTCACTCACTCTCACATGCACATGAAGGGAAGAGTAAAGGAAAAAGCTAGCACGGGGTAGGAACTCTGAGTCTACATTCTTTGTAGAAAAAAAACCTTTTTTTTCCTAGTCATGTATTCCAGGTCAGGAAAAGTATGGGGTTGTGTGCGTTCCGTGACACATTTATGTGCCCTTAATCCTAAAATACGAAGGCGGCAATGTGGATATATGAAAGTAAGAGAGTCGTTAGGAAAGTGAGAGAGAGAGGGAGAGCGGGGGGAGGGAAATAAGGCAAGGATGAAGTTTAGCAGACAGGCAAGTGAAAGTATTGTTTTTGATCCCTGAAGGCATATAACGGCAACTCTATAAATATCATAATACCACATGGTTTCCTCATAACGCCACTGAATGTATAGATGCTTTAAGGTAAGATTTAGTCATAAATAGTGTGTTTGCGCGACACCAACTCTAATATTGCAGTAGAGCTGTTTTCAACTGTGATATTATGATGTTGATCTACACGTAACTTGAAAATATAGGTGGTAGTAAGGAGTAGTGTGTGGTGGTGAGTCTAACGCCAACTAAAACTAAAGTGCTCGTAGTTTTGCACGTAATTTTCAACTGTTTTGTTTGGTAGAGAAAGTGCGAGCTAGTAGGCACGTACGAGTACCTACAGCTGGAAATACAAACATTGAGCATTACTTCACGAACAAACAAACGATTATTGAAGACTGGGCAAAGGCAGTCAGAGAAATGGTAGGAGGGATTTGTAACACATACATTTTTGCTCTGTAATATACACACACATCTCCTTCCGCTTTCCCTTCTTTTCCGCTACCCATGGCGGGGTAGGAAAGTTGGAAAAAGAATGCTGCGGTCCGATTAAGGCAACAATTTACCGACACGGATGTGCTACCTAGATATTTTCATGAGCAAAATGTCACATTGTAGTGATATCGTGCGTGTGTGTTATACACACAATACACAACTTTAGTTAACATTCCTCCACATCTGCAGTGTATACATTTTCTTGGAAGTTGGCATGCAAGAGAAATTCATAAAGTTGGAATGAAGACATTTGTAGTGTGAAATAATAACATGAATTGAGTGTATTTTAGACAATATTTCGAGAATTAGGAGAGCATCAAATTGCAATAAACCAGTAAATGTGAAGCGATAAACAATGGTTAACATTTAAATTCGAGAATGTTTCCATAAATTGATCAGGCAGCGTTTGAAAGTTCCAATTAATTCTATCAATAGAAATAGACATGCCTATTCTCAGGCAAAACCAGAAAACCAACTGATAGGGTCACAGGAGAAATTTTATTCAACAATTTATCAAGGACTTTAAATTCAATGCTCTCCATTTCCAAGCATTATTACGCAGAAATGCCCTAGATTAACAACAAAAACAAGAACTCATTTACATTTTTCCCACTTGTGCGGTTCTGAAACACGACAACACTCCCATTATGATTTTTTAATTGTCATTTACAAGAGTGTTGCGATTGCGTCTGTGTAAGTAAGCGATAGCGGCTCGACACCAATGACCCTATGAGACATAAAAGTGGAAAAAGTTGTGCCATCCCATTTCTTTCAATAACCTCCACCGAGCAGCTCTTCCTGTGCAAATGTTAGTGAATGACCAACCACATCAAATGACATGACACAAGTATTTCCAATGGGGAAAGTTAATGCTAGTGTTACGGAAATCAAATAAAATGGGCAATATTAGAGGAAAACAGGATAGGTACTAGAAACTCAATGTTTTCAGATCCCTTTACCAACCCCGCATAATAATAAAATTGTGTTCACAAAGACAAGAAACAAACTTTTGCCCGAGTTTATTTTGAATGTAATGTTGTATGCATTAATCCTTTTTGTGTTGCTGATTCCAAGCTCAGATGGTCAACAAAAGTGAAATGACTTTTCATTACTCCATTTCCCACTTTGAACATTAGTAACCCAGTTTTTGACTTGGCAATTTCCTGCTGATTTCCATTCTCTAAATGAACAGATACATTCTTATTACGAGAGACTACAACTGACGTCCATTGCTTTGGATCAGCTAGAGTTTGTAATGGTGGCAAAAAAAATTGTCTGGGACTGCTCTTGTACTCAAACACTAGCGCATACCATACACTGAGGAAAACACTAACAGGAATTGGAAACATAATGGAATTTCTGAACTTTCACTTTTACAAGCACATTAGCTTTTCCTCGAGTCTAATGGAATGCAGTTAAAACATCTGATTTCGCGATTCTCGGAAAGTCAGCGACCGATAAAGCAAGCATCAGTGTCCGCTAGTTCAAACAGGTCATAAATTTCTAATCATGTAAATGTGAATGAAAGAGAAAAATGATGGGCCTGTTTTATTTCGATCAATGCCACTTTTCCCTTGACTGTCAAACAACCAACTGGAATAAAGTGATGTTGGGTATGACAATGTAAAAAAAAGGATTTGTTCGACAACCTTTTTGATATGTACTTTTTTTCAAAGAACAAACAAGCAAACTTACGTATCAAAAGAGTAAGTAATACCAAGTCGTTTACATTGTAGCAATAAGAGTAACTGGAGTATTACCCTTTTTCTCATTTAATATGAAATGGAACGAAACTAGATAGCCACCAGAAACTAACCGTCCGTCACGAACATAAAAATAAAACTGATGAGGAGTGACATGACTGGCAAACACTCTACAATAACAGAACAAAAAATACTTTCTCTATTTCTCCCTATCTAACAGAGAGCCCACATACTTTATCTACAAGAGTTATAAGGGTTTCGTCTTACCTATCACGGTCAAGTTGACTTTGGCATTTCGTGTTTGAGCAACACGAAAGTCGACACGACACCGATACACGGCAGCGTCAGCTTCGAGTACATTCTCTATGGCGAGGATTGCAGGACGAGAGCTTGAGCGGAAATAGGCTCGGTTTCCAAATACGTTTTCATCTGACCACCGCTCAGCCTCTTGAAATGGTCGATCTCTTGCGTCCACACTGTCAAAAGGAAAATATTAGAGGTTGTCAGTTGTCATTGTAATTTATAGACTGGTATATTTATACGTATTAGCTTTTTGAACCAAATATCACATTGCCCACTCTAGTATATCCCATTGTATAAACAATAAGTGTTTATTTTATCAATATACCTTTCCAAACTCTAAATCTACTTAGGTATGCAATCAACATTTACAATCATTCAAACTACTTATACAATTACTGTTACCCAATCCTTGTGTCTAGACCCGATTGTTATTGTTTGTTCATGTTCGTACTCTCAAGTCTGAACAATATGACTAGTAAATACCCCATATCATCTTGTATATTTGTCTTTATACTTGGTTTAAAAAAGTTCCACCATCCGGACATTGTTATCAAAGAATATTACCTATAACAGGCATTTCCTGAATTATATATGTTCTAGTTATACACTTTCGTGCAAATTACAATATCAAGTAGTAATGCAAAGCTAATGCAGTCAACCCATCAATATTCCATGTATTGCTCAAAAAAAACTTTAGCAGTGGCTGCGACCACTTCACTTCCTTTTCCATCCCACGAAATATGTTTATGATGCAAACAAAAAGACTGACTATTAGTTCCGTAATAACGCCATGATATATGATACCATTGAAGCAGAAGTTTTTTTGCGTGACTACTACTGACATGGAAGATTGAGTTGTAAATAATACCTGGGGCGGATCAAGCAAGCATGCTGTGTTTCGCACAAACAGAAAAACGCTTCGATTTTTTCCACCCGAAATCGCCATTAGCACAGGAAGTTAAGGTTTCGTGGTGAAAAAAAAGAAAAGTATCCTATATATTATTGCACGAGTCTGTGTGTGTGTGTGTGAGTGTGTGTGTCTGTCTGTCCTGGACCTTTTGCTAACTGACG
>JAHZNA010005437.1:0-17677 GCA_027743935.1 Sinodicranocentrus sp. ZH6 | reverse complement strand
GTTTTCTTTTGAGTACTTGGAAAGCTATCAGCGTAGTTATTTTATTCGATAAGCTCAGTCACGACAATTTGTGTGCTGAATATTATCCGAGACAATTTTACTAGTTAATTTAATAAGCGACTTTTACCAAGAGGAAAACTTGTTTTCTTTAATAATAGATTGGACCTGTGTCAGGATCAACTTATGATGAAGACCAGTGGACAAATTGGTCGGATTGGAGTCCCTGCTCGAGAACTTGTGATGGTGGAATCACACAGCAATTCCGTCGTTGTAAATCACCTCATGGATGTCATGGCGTGTCTATTCGAAGGAAAATGTGTAATATGCAGGTACGTAACAAAACAACTTTATGAATTACTCCGATAATCCAGTCCGCTACGTGAGTAGGTGTGTATAGGAAACACAAACCAGAAAATCAAATAAAAGATTTCGGAAGCTGAAATGTTTACAATGTAGGAATATGAATGAGTTTATGCATGTATCCGCCACAAGCACGGGAGGGTATACCACTTGGAAAAACTAATTACTGAAACCTGTCCAGAGTAAAGCCCAACTCAATTTACTTTCTGTATCCCCATTCCAGTCTTCAACCTTAATTACCATCCCTTTGCTTTCCCTTTCGGAAGAAATCCAATACCATCTCGTGCCAGAGCACTTTGTCTGAACGGAATGGAGAGAAAGAAAATGGTCAAAAAGGGAAATTGCACGTTTGTTCAGTTTACAAAGAGTAAATGGTGGGGAGAAACACCTTCACTGACTTGCCCAAACCACACCCATTCGTCTCAGATTTGCTTCATTTAATTACACTAATTAGCTTTCTGTTTACAAATTATTCATTAGCACTCTCACAGTCTCAGTCTAGTTGCTAGTGACACGTAGAGTAAACTGAGGAAAAAAACAGATGGCCCACAGCTCGACTTTGATTCTCCACAACGGTCGCTTATTTTCCCAAAGAAACTCCATGCTTGGCATAAAAGAACATTGTGGTTTTCAAAAAGTCACAACAACTCGTAGCGGCACATTTACTGACGGAATTTTCCTTCTAATTCCCAACTCATGTTGTGACAAATGATTCAAGTGGGCTAAAAATCGCAACTTACCAAAACCCCATTTTTCTTTCTTTCCTCTCAACCTCCTTCTCAAACGTGTTTATACAGATGTCAGGGGAGAAACCCTGTTTTGCCTTGTTTTTTTTATCGGTGATTGGAAAGTATACAAAAAATTGAATACTTTGACCTGACAAGGTGAGTGCAGCCACTCTTGCCTTTATTCTTCCCACGTGCAATAAAAAAACGCCTACGATCACCATTAACAATGGTAATACATTCATTCCATGATGGAATGGAGACTTGTTTAGACTATTACTCGTAATAGAAAATGGCACACTTACATAATATAAAACATGGAATCAACTCTTATAACTGTACATATCGTGAGAGAAAAAATTTGGCTCACAATTCGCCATATTATATATTAGCAAAAAGTGGCCACGGTGTAGGATAACATTACCATTAAAAATTCCCTGTTACTGCCTCAGCTCTAAGGGTCTCTCTCACTTTCCAAAGCTTCTTTTGTCATACAATGAACTTTTATGGTTAGCTATGGTGAAATTGGTGGGGAGAGAGAGACTAGACAGCAGGAAATGCCTATTTGCCCCATCCCCATTCACCACCACTTTCAGTGTGCACACAAACTTGGGATTTTTTCCCCACTAGAAATATTTTCCTATATATGTACATAAATATGTGCAACCCATACTCGGTGGTGTGGTCGTAGCACTTTGGAAAAAGTGTGGAAAGCTAAACTAAAGAGTGATTAATGATGTGACTTGAGTGTGATGGCACTATACTTCTCGATGATTTTCCTCTGATTTTTTTTCACCCTCTTTTCCTTTCCTAAATAGGAGCAGTATGAGAGAGAAAAAAAGTTCTATACTGTGCTCACCCTCGTTTACGCCTGTCTATATGTTACAATTTTTTTAAGTAAAGGGTTTTCAAAAAAGTGAACGTCTCTATAAAAATCAGCGATATCTCTTTTCCCATCTCCCACATTTTTTCTTTTTGATATATCGGTCGGGAAAAGTGTATGAAAGTTGACGATGTTAAGTGATCTCGCTCCCACACTCCCTAGCTATTTGTTTGAAGAAAGGGGTCGCAACGAATATAAATGCAGTGAGATACCTCCTTCATATGTACCTATTATAGTGACGCATCTTCTCCTCTCCTGTCCTAAAACGCACAATAAAAATCGCTCATGCTCTACCAGCAGGCAGATGAATAATTGACTCGTTTCTTTGACTCATTCATAACGCTTCCTATAAGAGTAGTTTATACTGTTCCTTGTACACAAACAAAGTTGGTCGTACCTAGACGTGTTTTGTACCACTTCATTTCTCCAAATCTCACAAAAACGTCCTGTTTTCCTTTTCCTCTTCCTTCCTCCACTTGAATCTCATGTAGGTAAGTAGCTGAAAGCTTAGTATTTGTGTGGGTAAAAAGTGAAATAAATTATGAAGAAAGCTCACCGAGTTTCTTAACAATACTTTCTATTTACTTCGAAACGTCATATACCCATGTATCTACAAATAGGGAGGTTATCCGTGAGAAATAAATAATACAACGAGAAGAGAGATAAACACGGGATCCTCTCCTTCTTGGCTTGCAGGAAAGAGGTTGACTCGCTTGTTAACCCATTCATTCATTTCCCTCACCAAGCTTGACAATGAAGAATGCGGGCGAAGCGCCAGTACATGAGTACATGAAATGCTTTCGGTAAACAACATGAGATCATCATTATAAAGCATAACAAACATTCTCTATATATTGCAGATAGTATTGTAGTGAAAGGTTGTGTGCGTGAAGTATCATCCATTACTTGGGATGATGACGATGTCATTCAATGTGTTGTCGTGTATATGTCACTTATGTTCACTCCATAGAGATTTTATATGGATAACTTTTTTTATCTTTGCTCTTGTACGCAGAAATGTAACGGTAGAGTGGTGCTACAAAACTGTTTCGAGGTTATTGAGAAAAACGAGATGGGTACAATGTTAACACTGAGATTTCCTAGTACCACTTTTACGCAACATTTGTAACGTCAGCAAGTGGTTGAGTAGTTTTTTAAGGAAAAACATGTGTCGTGTTGGTATATCGTAAATAAACTGGTTTCCTGATGCGTGAGATGGCTTCCTTTGAAAGTGTTTTGTCGATATATAAACGTAGATGCATGAACCATTTCCTTGTTTTGCTCACGAAGGACTGTGATTTTTTTGTTGGTGAGGTTTATAGTATTTTTGAATAATTTGGGTTGTATTATTTCTCCAGCCGTGTAGCGAATATCGAGACTATAGGAATGAGCAATGTAGAGCATTTAATGGGAAGGAGTATCGAGGAAAGAAGTACACGTGGGAGGCTATCGAAGACCCGGACAACCCGTGTGCTCTCATTTGTCGTGCCGAAGGGACTGATCTTATTGCCAAATTATCACCGAAACTTCGTGACGGCACCCGCTGCCGCTCTGGCTCTTTGCACGTGTGTGTTGATGGCAGATGTGAGGTATGAGAGGAAGTTTTTTTACACTAACTAGAAAGAAAAAAACTTTTGTAAGTAGCTTGTAATCTTGTGAAAGGTACAATTGAGCTTGAAACTGTGAAGAAGTTGAAGTAATGATTGAAATGGCTGTACTATACTTTGTCACGTGGGCTCTCTGCAATAATGATGTAAATAAGAGTTATTGTAGGAGAGCTTGTTGCAGTAAGTAGTGTATTTTTTTCTAAGTATGAGTATGAATTTTCAGGCTGTTGGATGTGATCTGAAGTTGGGATCGCCTAAGAAAGTTGATGAGTGCGGGATATGTGGTGGAGATGGTTCAAAATGCACAGGGCCAATATACAACTGGGAATTGCTGGCAACTGGACCTTGTTCTGCGAATTGTGGAGGAGGTAAGCAATATGCAATATCCTTAAACTTCAATAAAAACCGTTTTCATTTATTCATTAAAAATACGAAGTAGAAAATTGAAAAACTTTTAAATGTGAGATGTTTGTATGTTGATTTTATTTATCTGGGACTTAGTTATTTAACGCCGAATATTTAATTCTAGTAAACTATAGTAATGCACTGTTGGGGTAGTTTGTAAAGGAGTCGCACTGATAATGTAATTATTCTATAAGTATAAGTAGGATTGAAATATAACTTGTAAATATATTTCCTTCGTATACAGGTCAGCAACCAGTTAAGGTCGTTTGCCAGAACGGCCTGACCAGCCAAGTAATGGACAATTTCCTATGCAACTCTGTATCCAAGCCCCATAGGTCATCTCAAAGTTGCAACATACACCCTTGTGAACCCGAGTAAGTGCACTATTTCACATTATATAACATTCCGACTAATAAAACAAAATGCACTGTTACAATCGAAAAAAAATGCACTGCCCTGCACTGCCCATATAGTGACATTGTAATCACTTAAATTTCAAGCTAAAATGTGATTTTATTACTTGCAAAAGCTCAACTCCCTTTCATTACTCCTCAAGCTAAAAAAAGGAACAACAGAAAAGGGCAATTTTGCTCATGATCTAGGAAACTTATTCTGAACGATGTTCTCCTGCTTTCCCCTCCGAAATTATTTATACCTTGCTGAAAGTCATAAACTAGGAAACATTTGCTTTTTACAGTTATACACTTGTATTTATAATGCAAGCTAAAAATTACCAGCCGACGAGTGTATTATAGGGCAAATGCTCTTTTCCCTTATTATCCCCCGCTTTTGCTGCACTACACCAGTTTGACTTTGTGCATTACATTCTAATGCTGTTGATGTAGAAAACTTTTGCAATGAAATAAAAACGGTCTGGATGCTCAAAAGCAAGAGCCATAGTCTAGCTCACGAAATACCATATAATTTAATATGTTTTGTTTTACTTGATAAAATGTAACAATCTCCTTCCCCTCCTTTTACTTACACCCATCAGACTCATATTGCGATTTGCGATCTACATTTTATACTTACCTTATCATATCATCAGTCAGGAAATAAGCATCAAAAGGGCAAGTTTCAAGTAGCATGCTATTTTATCCCATATATGAGAACACCGAGTGTGATCCAAAGCCCTGAAATGTAATAAATGTCAGAGAGGGAATTCCTTTTTCATCCTATCCAGATTTCTCATCCTCATAGTTTTTCCGAACAATTTTTTTACTACTTTGAAAAATCCAACTATTCCTATGACCCAGTTAAAAGGCTGTTAAATGGAGGAGAATGAGACTGGAAAGTTTTCACCTTTTTGAACACCATTCTTCCCAGTTGTCGTCACTGATTTTGTTTTAAAGACATAAAATTGTGCATGAGCTAGATTTTGTATATAACAACGTGAAAAGTGTGTTTTCCCATTCGTCCTTAATCTTTACCATCATCATAATCATATCAAGTTCCTAGTAGTAAAATGTGAACTTTCATTTTAATGAATTACAAATCACATTCTGGTCCTTTATATTTTTTTCTTCCGTTTTCACGAGGAAAGGATGAGAGGATTTTTTTGTATGATTTAATATTCAAGGTAGAATAAGATGATGTTATAATCAAGTGAACAGCTTGCCCATCCTGTTTGTTTTATGAGTTTGAGTTTGCCCATTGGTCGATGATGCTTTTCTTATGAAAAGGGAAAATTTAAGCAGATTGAACAACTAGAGTGTACGGATATGATGAGAATGATGGCGTGGTTGAAAATTGATTAGACAGCTTTTTGATGTTTTTAATTTCCATCGACCTGGTTTTTATTGCACAAGCTGACTGAGCTGAGAAAGTTTTCTCGAGTAAACTTCAAATATAAAGGGAAAAGTTTCCTGTTAATCTTTCCTAGTCAATCCTTTATAAAAGTAATATGCACTTTGGAAGCTAGGTGCTTGGCAAGTTTTAAGTGTTATTTGGAGCTACTTTATGCTTGATATATTACTCTCAAGAATACAAGAGTCATAGAGAGAAAAATAAGCTTTCTTTAGTTTGAGGAAACGGACGCGTCATGTGTTGACTGACTGGCTAAATGTTGTTCTTCCTCTTTCAAATAAATGAATCAGGTGGCAGGCTGGAGAATGGAGTTTGTGCGCTGTCACATGTGGCGGTGGCTTGAGGATAAGGAAAGTATTTTGTGCGCAAGAAAAAAATGGAACCAAGATTCAGGTAAGAATGTCTTGAAACAGTTTTTTGCACTCGTTCTAAGCCTTTGTATAGATGTTAAGGTTTTTTATTTATTATGGTGTGTGGTATATGAGAAAAAGGGTTAAATCTTTTAATGTAGTCATGCATAAAGTGGTGTATGGAGTTTTATTACTATATTTTGTTCTGGGAACGAGACCATTCGTCTCCTTGAATCGTCGTATTGTCAAGGTAAAGCTGCACAGGAAAAGAAAGAAAATTGATTTCGCCAAAAGAATCTGCAGGAATAAAGAAAAAACTGGGGAAAGCAGATCAATCAAATATTTGCTTTTTGGTACTTCTTAGAAAACACATTTCCTCCTTTACTTTTTAAATCCTGTGTACCCACAAAAAAACATAACAAAAAAAATGTGATTTCGTTAGCGAACGTGAACTGTCTGCTAACCAGGGCTAATGCAGACCTTATTAGATCTTAAATTGAATTTTTAATGTAAATGTCAAAATGATGATTTCTTTTCTCCGAACTGGAAGATTGCACTGGAAGATTGCACTGGAAGATTCCATTTTTATGTCATTCTTTTCACGTGGTTTTACATTATATAAAATATGCATTTGAATCACCGGAAAATTTATTTGCTTGTGGATCCATTGCTTTATAATCATAACTTATGGATTCATTGAAAGATATTCGGTGATTCTGCATAAAAATGCATTTATGGATATTCTAGTTTACATTCAGTGCAGCTATAACTCAAATACTTGTACGTTTAACAGACTCAGCAGGCAGAATGCCGTGAACGTATAAACGAAGAAAAAATTGAAACCAAGTAAACTATGCTATATAAAAGTTAAACTGAAAGTGGTTATGTTTTCTACGACGGTTTTGCACATTTTTCCCCGGGAACGCACTGCAAAACGAGAAAGTTAAGATGTTCGCATCAAGTCAGCTTTAGCCAGCCTTTTTTATGTCGTAAGCCTAGAATGTATGCAAGCAATAAAGATATCAGTAAAGGAAATAAAATATATTGTAGGACTCAAGAGAATCTTTACGGGATCCCTTGAAAAACATACAACGCAAAGAGTTGCTCTGTGTGTTGTCTCCAAAGAAAAAGAGTCGCAGTTCTCTTAAGAGAAAAACAGGCGTGTACGTTCTTTCTAACCAGTGGAAAAACTGGACTGATTTAAGTGACTCCCCTAGTTTAGCTCAGTGTCTTGTTTTGAACGTTGGCAGAAGTAAACAACAAAGAAAAAGTTCTTGTGGTTGACATTTTTCGCATGTTACATACATAACTAAATGTAGAAATACATTTCTAACAAAAAAATCGGTGGAATAGAAAAATTATTTTTCGTTGTGTCGTTGACGCAGAAAAAATGTCATTCTTTGAATGCTTTCTATGTACATATGCACCATTCGCAAAGAGAAAGCTACATTATAACATGCTAAAGCGGCTTCCACTCTATTCTTGTTAAACGTTAGCGCTTTTTTCTAAAGCTGATCTGATAACTATTTCAAATTTAAATGTGGTTGTGAAAGACTAGGAAAATAGCTGATGAATTGCTTAACTAAATCAGCATGATTTTCATAACACGTTAATTGTTTACGTTTGATACCGATTTGTTTTTTACAAATAGCGACTCAAAACCATTATGTTATAGAGCAAACAAGGCAATAGTTATAGCAGGATTGTTGTAATTAAATATTCCTGAAGAAAAAGAAACATCATGTCGAATCTCGAGTCAGCAATAAACGTGTAAAAACCTACATTCATCAAACTCAAAAAATCTTTTACAAATGAGAATATTCTTATGTCCACTGAAGTTATAAGGACAGTCAATTTCTGACCCAACTGCGCTAATTATGGTCCTTCCTACATCATTACTAGCTAAACCCCTTTCAGTTATAACAATCCATGTCTACACAGTCCTCCCTTAGCAATGACGCGAGCAAAGCTCCTCCGGGTTGCGTAAGAGCAGTAGACCAAATCCTCGCCTTTAGTTTTCTTAGATTCTTCGACTTCTGTGCATGATACCACAAGTAAGTTTTTTCTCTCTCTTGGCTCCTCTCCATGAATCCATTTCGTTCAACTGCTGAAATGCCGGATGGCGCACAAAACAATATTTTTGATGGTTTCCAGCCAAAAGCTCACAACCCTCTGTGGAATGAATGCACACACTTGTATAAATATATAGACATGCACTTCGAAAAGGGCTCTACAACTCCAGAAATAATCACAGTCATCAACCACCACCACCATCATCCGCCGCCATCATTACCATCGTCTTCATCATCACTCGAATTCATGGAGCAAAGCAAATGCATTTTACAACAAAGAATCACACAAAACTGAGGGTATCTCTGTCCTCCTCATATGAATATGATCAAAGAATATCATCGCCTCACCACAAAAGGCGCTACTCTCTTAACCCACTCTCCTATGTATTTTCGCGTGCTAAAGTGCAAATGGAAAATGTTACGTGTGTGCATCCTGTTCCATTGTGGAAGCAAAGGGCACAATGATAATATGACAGAGGGTGAAAAATATCTGGAAAAGTTATGATACGCCGGAGGTTATGATGATGATCATAATCACAAGCATTTTAGACATGACTATTGCTTGCATAGTCTCTAAAACCTGGGCTCGTTGCAGAGCTTAACAAATTATGTATCCTTCGCGCATTCTTGCTGCTATGAACTTCCATGCTGTTTACATTGCAAAGGAGTAATTTCATTTTCACAGCTTTCTCCCCTCCAAAAACAAAGCCTAATAACAATAACAAGTTGGTATAATCTTCTCTGAACTCTACTCTGATCCTGTTGGCGATAATGATGATGAAAGGTTGTGTTGATATACTAATTATATGCGTATACGCTGGTAATATGAATGCGTTTAGTCTAGCCCATTTAAAATTGGCCTACGATATGAGTCACTTGGGGAGAATATTAGACTCAAAACTAATTAGATGTGTTGGCAATTATGATTGTTGAATTCTGCAAATAAAAGTCCAATTAATTAAAAAAAAATGAAAAAATTCCCTTTGTCAGTGTCCTCTTGAGTAATCACAGTGTGGAAAAATCAACCCATTATATTGAAAATGGAAACTCTCACAAGAACAAGTATCTCCGCTTGAGAAGAAATTCCAAGAAATTTTCCACTCACTAAATATAATTATATTCTAACCCAATTCTTGTGATAATTAGTTAAGATATATATATTCACCAAAAATTAACTCCTTCGCTGCGTGCAGCCAGAATTCGCCACATCAGCATTCTTTACTGATTTCACTCGAATTTTTTTCTTTTAACGTAAAAACGAATGCTTTTTCTATATTACATAATTGCCGTTGTTAGCCAGCTCTCAGAAACAGTCAACACCAGCAGTAGTAGTCGTTGTGGCAGAAGAGGAAAACTTTTTCCTGTTATAACTTACAGGAACAAGTAGGCCATTAAATTGTGTATGGGAATGTGTGAAAACTAATGAAAACGAACATTTCCTTATATTTTACCCTTACACTAGAAGTGTTTAGCAGGAACATAAAACTTGATATGAACCTGTAACAATTTTGCATGTTATACTAGAAAACATATAAAAAGGGAATGAGAATGCGTAAAATGTGAATGTTTGTGTGCTTTCACTTACTTATTCGAAAACTTTGCACGGATTGTTGGAATGAGGTTTTCTACCGGTCTTGCATAAAACAAGTTGATTAATATCGTCATCCTGTTATGCACATACAGATGCTATAAGCTTACTCTAAACTCTAGCCTAATATATGAAAGGACGACCTCAACTTCAAAGAGATTCAAGGGAAGATATTTTAAAATCTTTATTTATACCAACTCAAACTGCTCTTGGGATACTTAAGCATGCACGAAAACGATGACGCTTTCTTTGTCCTGTGTATTCCCTCACGTACTTGTACAATATGGCTATATATTTGTTTGTCAATGACATGCATATTATGTTATGCATATATTTTTAGTTGTGGTTTTCCATAAAAGATGACTGAAATGCGAGAGATTTTGGCGAATGGTTGTGGCGAGGAAAAAAGTATTTTTGGGAGGGTGAATGCATACACGTGGGTTTTTCAAAGGGACTACAAGAAAAGTAATAAGATAGTAGGGACAGACGAGAGAAACTTGGATAGTTTGTGGGCTAAGAGACAGAGTAAAAGAATATTATTATTATTACAAAAATGAGTTCAACTTGTGAGCATAAATCTTGTTTCTGTTTACGCTGGCAGTTTTATCCTTGTTTGTAAGCAAAAAGTTCAATGATGAAATGGAACACGGAATACACACGCTCACAGTGAGAGAGAGAGCATTGAATTTTAGTAGAATGAAGGGAAAATTTAGTGTGTGAAGGCAACAGTGAATGCATATAAAGCTTTCCATTCCAAAGCAAAGCCCATTTTAATCTTTAGACTGGAGAAAAGTGGCATGGTTTGCATGGTGCACTACTTCATTTCCAAGCAGAGAACTGTTTTGGGGAGTTTGCTTCATTTTCTTGTCTTCGCCGTAATGTAGTTATTTGTTTGGGGGAGAGAAAGAAGTGGAGTTGGAGTTTTCTGGTTTTTTTACTAGAAGAAAAAGCGTACGAGATGGAACGTAAAAGTGAAATAAGCAAAATTAGCTTAGTCAAGAAGATGGATGAGAAATAATTTATGAGGGAAAGCTGTAAACACGGTGGAAAATGCAAACACCAAAGGGAGGAGACACCGACAGGACGGAAAAGACGCGGACAAGACAAGACACACTTGAAACAGCTTAAAAAGAAAAGGAAATGGCTTTTATTCTGATGATTTTCTATTTCTAGTTATGTTGCTTACGTGACTTTTCTTATGTGCATTTCTGCTCTGTTGTATGTTGGTGCAGAAGAGCTACAATATTTGCGGTTCCAGAGATGAAGGAAAAAGTGATTGCGATGCTGAAGCTGGTGTTAGTATTTAGGAAGGGGGGGCGGTAAAAGAGAGTCAAAATATTTCATATGTTTTTTTAAAGTAAGCCACAATTCATACAATTATTTACATTATATAATGATGAACCAGAACGCCATTTTAAAATTCGGTTTTTGCTACAAATTTAATTAACTTACTCAGATCATCGTTAACTCGAGCAAAGTAAAGTTTAGGATGCTAAAAATCGAAGTAATGTGAGCGTTCCATTATTTTAAGTAGCCTAATCATGATTTTCAGTTTAGTCGATCATCATATCATAACCTTCCTTCATTGTACACTTGTCTTCTTAAATTTATAAGGCATGCGAGACTGCATTCAATTGTATAACCCTTCAATTGTTTTTTAGCGTTTGTAATTTTAAGTATTAGGTTAGGGATTTGCAGTTGTGTACGATGAGCTATGGATGCCAATGCGACATTCATTAATCAAAATACCTCAAACTTAAGTAATACCATTTTTTCCAGCACAGTGAAAACATGAATTCATATGCTCAATAAAATTCTAAAATATCCCCAATTAATCAAATAGTCTTCGCCCTAGACCACAGAGTTGACAGTCACAACCGTTAGAGAAATTCCTTGTGTCGAGCTTACGTTACAGATCGATATATTCTGACCTTTACAGGTTTTCGAGATTAACAATAGGAAAACCAGGTTTTCGTGCTTGCATGATGCACCATGCTGCGATGGTACAGAAATACGTGATAAGTATAGCCATTCTAAAGTTTATTTGCAGTATTGCAATAACTGAAAAAGAACAAAGTTTAACTAGTAGTGGGGTGAAGAATGAGCGGTTGTTTTTATAACTTAAAACAAAAGTTGAATCGCAAAGTTGCGTGTTCCTTAATGCGTCACCGTCAACAGAATTACACTCAAATATTTATAACCACCAACAATCCCGTGGTTATGGCTAAGGCGTACGTGCGTTATACTCCACTCTTGTACTCATGTCATTCAAAAATGTTACCTGCATCGTAATAAATATAAATGTGAATATTCAAATTCTAAATAATATATCTACAAACGAAGTAATTAGCATTAATTTGAAGTGTTTATGGTTGAAAAGATTTTACATCCGTTAAGCACGTTGTCAATGCATTCTGCTATTATTATTATCGCTCTTATGTGGTTTCAGGTTGCTGACAAGTTGTGTGCACACATCAGGAAGCCGTCAAATCAGGAACCGTGCAACATGGAACATTGCCCGTATTGGCATGCCGGACCATGGTCACCGGTAAGTAAATTCTGTTGAAATTTTCAATATCACGTTTTGTCAAATTCCTTTACCAATTTTAACATAGTGAATGATTTACCAAATTTGTTAGTTTACACACCAAAAATTAAGAAAACCGCATTTTATTGATCATAAATGATCGATTTCAGTTCGACAATTTAACCAACTTAAAACGTTCTCTGCAAAAGCGTCATCTCTATTAGCACACAGTCTAAAAACCCAAATCCCGAGTAAACAGCTATGTATTTATTTTTGGACTCTCTAAATAAAAGAAAGTTTCCCGAGCTGGACAAGCATAGCGTGGGGTGAAAAGATCGTTTCATATGATTAAAGTGCAAATTGCTGATGTTGATTCGAGATAGGGCACGAACCCCCAGCTGAAAAAACTCACGCCCTAGTTCATCACTCCTTTGTACACTTGAAAGGTGTAAGCAAGCACATTTACTCAGATCGTATGCAACTCCCCGTTTAAAAAAAACAAGGAAACACGTTAACAATCATCTCTGCCAGATAAGTTAATGAACGAAAAAAAGTAAGATAAGTTGAGAAACTGTGCACATATTCCTCCTGCTCTGGAATTTTGGTTCCACTCATTGCCTAGTAAAAGGCCGTAGTTGCTACTGATTACATGATTTTTTAAAGCTTAAATGTGAAAAAATGAGTTGTAGAAGTAATCAAGAGTAATCTTATATCCTCGTCGTTCTCATTTTAACCCTTTGCTCCCATCACCAGTGTTCCGTTTCATGTGGGAAAGGCTACAAAACACGGAACGTCGTATGTCGAGATGCAATGAACTTGCCAAGCTCAGCCTGCGACCCGGAGCTGAAGCCAGCGGATACGAAAGCGTGTACTACGGACCAACCTGTTTGTCCAACTCCGATGATAGCAACAACCACATCGACAACAACAAGTACAACCACGCTCGCTCCCACAGCTTTGGTCATAAGTCGTACAAAGCCTACGATAAAGCGACGAGTGAAAACAACACCATCAGAACCGTCTTCAACGACGACCGAGCTGGAAGATATGGAAACTTACTCCAGCCGCTTTTCCGAGAGTTATCCCACTACGGACTATGATAGCTCCGAAGGTAACTTAGGTATGTACTCCGCCAAATTGCTTATTATTAGTTATAATACGAAAAAGTTCCATGCTGAGGGGCTCACATATCTATGTACATATTCTTCTTTTTAAAAGAGATAAAAAAGTGCTAAACCGCTTGTAAAAACCATTGTTGTAGCTTTGAGCACATTTCCCACAATTGTGGAAAAGCTTGGAAAGAAGAGTATTTACAGAGATAAGAGATAACTTTTCAGAGTTATTCATGGATACTCTGACTTGTGAGCGCTGCGGAGAAAGTAATGGATTTTGATGTTTTCTCTTTTCATTCCAAATTACACGCAGAGGATCTACCGAGAATGCACACTTTACCCTTGATGCAACCTTATCCTCCTATGGATAATGCGATCTCATTTGATCACCGCTCAATCCCTTCTGAGCCCACGTAAGCCCTTCTAAACGCTGTATATTTTTCTTGCTATCTCAGTCCCAAGCCGGAACTATGTATAAAAATGAAAAAGTATGTCAGTCAAATATGATGATGATGAATATCAATATTCATAACGCATACGAGCTTAACTGCATTACGGATCTTATCCCAAATGTATTCTCGTACATGTGTAGGTTTTATATAAATGCGTGAAGCACGAACTCGAATGGTAGATGAAGAATGCTATTTTTTGAATTGTGTCATAACTATAACACTAGGAAAATATGAAATGTATGTGAAATTGATTACGTCATCGTACATATTCCAGCCAACTTCAATTTTTCCGGTTCCAGGAAGGCATTATGAAAAGATCATACGCTATTATAAACTCAACTGGGGATATTGGGTACAGGCGCAGGCGGTAGTTTAGCAGATCATAAAATTCTGGAAAATACCAGAAACATCCTGGTCCCATCCGGCTTGTGCTAGAATATAAAATAGAGCCATTAAAATTTAACATTGAGGCTGAGCTTATGTCATGTGCCGTTGTCATCCTTTGTTCCATTAATTGGTACAAGTTTAGCCTCACAATTACAATTCAAATGTCCCGCTGTCTCATTAACTTGACAGGTTAAAATAGGGCGTTAAAAGCTACTCCATATTGCATGATGTACAAGCATTAATTAAAATTAACAAGGTAGAAACAATGACGCTCGATATCATTATCAATTTAATCGAGCTTCCTCCAACCTCCACTTAAAATTCAACCCACGCCACCACGCCGCACCATTCCAGCGAGTGCAGCGACAAGGCGATAACGATATGAATTCAAATGACTTGATTTTTAAGCCGCCCTCTCCCTCTCGAATAAAGTGTGCTACAAACTTTTTATGGATTATTGGGCGGAAGCCGCTGAAAAGCTGCATTATTAGATTTTTACAGAGTTATACATGCTATTCCGCGATGATGATGATCCATATATGATTATGCGAGTGCGGTCGCGTCACACAATCTGGGAATATTTTCCTTTTCTCTCTTTGTTTTGGTCATTATGACCCTGTCAGTGAAGTTTTATTCAAGAGCAGAAGCACAAGACAGGATTTAGAAGTTATACCAACAGTGAATAAAATTGTTATTTTCCTTCGTACCCCACAAAAGTGGGCCTACTCGTATGCAAAACAAATGCCCAATATCCCCATCTACTGTGGTATAAATATGTGCAGTGTGCACTTACACAGCAAGTTTCATTAAAGCATTGTAACGACCATGATTATTGTTATTGTTATGGTATATTGACTACTTGCTTCATTCCGTTGTGATATTATATGATAATGGAGAATATTGGACACGTGATAACAGTAAAGGAAGGATATCATATCGTGTCATCATCTTCCCCTATGCATATACTACATCGTCACGTCATATGAACATCATATCATCTATTATGAAAATCCTTATTTCTTTTTCTCTCTCAATACAAAAAAAACAATCTGAATGGGAGAGTAATTTTTTTCTATGCATTTCTCTCCCTCCTTATTTTTCGACTTGTGAGTTTTCGCCTTCATGGGAGAAAACAGTAATCATTTACAAATATTGCACGATCGGGATTACACACGTAAATGGAGAAATCACAAACCTAGGTTTGGTAGTAAAAGAAAGCGCCATTGTATTGTTTCACAGCATGTCATCGTTAAACACAAAAAGGAAAAAGGAGGAACTATAGCAAATAAAATCTTCCATGTTCATTCTACATTTATGCGTTTTTATGCACAAGGAATCAAGAAATCTATTCTTATTTCTCTTATTTCATATGTATATATTATTAGTTATACATAGTCTTCCCATTTTCTTGCTTCTCGCGATTATTTCTAGAGAAAACAAAAAAAGAATTATTTTCTTCTTCCTATACTCTATCGCCTATCTATATTATAAAGAGTAATATTTATTTTAACGTATCACATATGTATATAAATGTATATTTTATCGCCGTAAAGTGAAAAAAAAGATGGAAAACATTGTATCCGTATCTTACAACTGTACAGTTTCACATTGTTGATATATATATATGCTTCTATATATTTATATATTTTTCTTCTATGTTCCTTCTTCTTGAGTATACATTGTTATTATGAGAATATGATGTTTGTTGTTTTTTTCTCTTGTGATTTTTCTCTTGCAGCAAAGTCAGAGTTTACTTTGCGTGCGGATGGTTGTTTCTGAGGTAGGGGATTATAACTATCTATATTATATACGATAAAAAAATTCTACCGCTACAAATCTAAGAAAAAGTCTTTTTCTTATCACTTTCTCACTCTCTCTCTCTTTACCCCTTTCACTTTTCTTGTATGTGTCATGTGTGTAAATCTGTAATTCCTCTTACTGTCTGTGTCTTTACTCTCCTTATATGTAGCTAACTTTTACAGTTAAATTCTACTCTAATTATACCACCTATATTGTCTACTTCACTTTCACTTTTACTACACGAGCACTCTAACAGATATCCTTTGCACTTACTTTATATTCACTAAAATGTTTATAATCACTTTTCTAATAATTCCAGCTCATTTAACGGAAACAAGAGAGATACAACCTAATATACATTTTAGACATGTAGATAAATACTTCCTTCCTACCTTTTGTAGATTTAGTTCATCCTCGTCCCTCTCGTTGGATGAGGATTTTCTTTGTAGTGAAAAGGATGATATTAGAACAGACTAGTAGCCCTCTCACCACAACCCACCGCACTACCATCCGCACACCTCACAAAAAAAACTCGATTACGGTCAGCATATATTACTTTTACTATAAAACGTTACAATATAAACTTTTTAGATATATAATGTTCTTTTAGAAACTTTAGTATAGTTTGATAGTTGCTGCATTGTTTCTGCTTGCGCTTGCTTAAGATGCTGCTGACTTCAATGAATAGTAAAAAAGGAGTAGCCGCAAAAGGAAGACGAAGTGCTAGTTTACCTGACCATTTTTGCATTTAAAGTGCTTATTGTTACTGCTAATTGTTTCACATCAATGATACCAACTCGGCGCATCTGCCTTTTTGGCACGAGGATGGAGTTTGATATGCAAAACAGTGAACGAAGCTTCATGAATAATATGGTAATTAGTCCAATAACGAACCTAAGTGGTAAGTAGTGTCCATTGTCACATTCACATATTACGATTCTCTCCCACTGAGCGATGAAGCGGATAAACAAAGATGGTAATGTGGAATGGGAACTACCTGGGATATGCACAACAACTTACAATGAGAGATGAAAATACTTGGAAATGTGTTACACCAGGATGATGATATGGTTAGATGTAGTGATAAATATAAAAGTGTAAGAGCTCATAAGATATAAAAACGTGTAGTTTCTTGGAATGAATCTTCCTCTTCCAAGTTCTCAGCTCAGATAACAGTCAACAAGGTAGTGAAAGAAACGCATGATATTCTTGCATGGAATGTGTTTGAATGGTGTGCATAAGGTAGAAAGCCATTTACAAGGAGGCTTACTCAGATATTATGGTAGATTTATTGGAGACGCTTGTGCTCGGCAAGATCCACAAATCGTTTTATATTTGGCTATCAAATCTCAAATATAACTCCCAAACAGCCTTCATCACTGTTTCATCCATATTTAGAAGAATGAAAACTTGAGATTTTTTTCCCATTTTCAGGTGGCTTGTCGCTGTTGCTTTTTATGGTATGAATTGTATGCCAGTGTGCCATAGGATTGTACTTTGTGCTATTCCTGTTATGAATATATGAACATTTCCAGCACTTACCATGTCAGTTACTGCACTGCATAGAGAACTGTTATATTGATCTGTATAATAGAGGAAGTAG
>JAHZNA010005436.1:0-30379 GCA_027743935.1 Sinodicranocentrus sp. ZH6 | reverse complement strand
CCCCCCCCCAGACCAAAAAAGATTTCTCCGCCTCTGGTGGAGGGTTATTTTACCTGGAAAAATAATTTTTACAGTCAAACAGATGGATGCCGTATGGGATCTCCGATCTCACCAGTCTTCGGAGAATTTGCAATGCAGAATTTTGAAAGAAAGTATACTTAACAACCACCCAGACTGCTTTTAATGCCGCTACGTAGGTGACTCACTAGCCGTTGTACTGACACTGAAGTAGACAAATTTCTGTCGTCAATCAATGAAAACGACATCAGTCTTAAGTTTACTTTGGAATTGGAAAATGACAATAAAATTGCCCTCTTAGCATGAGTACGAAGAATGAGTCGCACTGGAAGGTTCCTTAGGAATTTTAACTCTTACCTTCACATATCTCAAAAAATGTCCGTCGTCGACTCCTTAGCTTTTCTAGCCTTTTCCATGTGACGAAGAGTCAATTCTTGGGGAGTTGAATATAATTCGACCAGGGTTCGGTAATCCAATAATTTGGGGTATCCGATTAAGGATTAACGGTGACAAATTTATTTAATCCGATTAAGGATTAATTTAACTGTGTAAATCCCGGGATTAATCCAAACTGGGATTAAAAAAATCTGAATATGGGTGGATTAAGGATTAAGTAATCCGATTAATTAATCCAAGTTGGGATTAATCTGTCTGGCAATGTGCATATTAACGATCTTTTAAGCATTAATTAACTCTATATTAATCCTATTTAAACTAACTGTTAGCCAAAGTTGTTGCGTTTATTGCGTTAGAGTGAACTTTCGCAAATGCGTCATCGCTCATTGCTACTCATTGTCAGTGAGGTTACACAGTACCATTCCACTGTAACCGAATAATCTGTTAAATGACAAAGAAGCACTGTATTGACAATAATTTGATTATTTACATTATAACTATCAATTTGATTTTACTTTCCACTTTAACTACAACAGTTTTCTGCGCCCTGGCTGTACTGACAATATTTGTACGTTAATATCTAATCAAAAATGTCCTCTTCACCCGTTCTAAACTCGTCTTAAATAGATTTTGGACGCTGCTATTCATAAATATGAAAATGTTTTAACATATCGATTGCCTTGCCACTTAATAAAAGTAATATCAACGTGTTTTCATATTTACATAGACCAAGAGTGTATGATGGTGATGATGAGTTATCCCAGTTTTGCTGGTTTATTTTTGTGAATCACGAAAAATATACGCATGTTTTGCTGTCAATACAATACGTTAAACGACAGAGATAAAAGGAAAGGTCGCTCATGTTTATCTGCTTTTGCCGTTTATAAATACGAGGGAACTTCTTAATTTCTTTTTAATCCCATCTCGGATTAATTCTTGGTTAGGCCGGGATTAAATTAAATTTGGATTAACTCAATCTCAAACGTTTTGTGTATTAAGGATTACTTTGAAATTAAAAAGCTGTAGGATTAAGGATTAATTAATTCTTAATCCGATTACTGGGATTAAGTAAATAATCCACGGATTACCGAACCCTGAATTCGACACATGTTACAACAAAATGGTTATACACTACGTTATATTGACAATCGTATTTCTACGATGAAAACGAATGTAATTTTACTCAAAACCAAGAAGTTTCATCATAAAATATCATAATCCGCGTTTCATTTTATCCTACGGTGGGGACGGGGAGACTTACCCGACTGAGGAATAATCTACAATGTAAGAGTAAATGTGACTTTGGGTTCATACCAGGATTACTTCGAACATGCTCTGCAATCAAAAAGAATGTTTTAATGAAGAACCACCGCCATTTGTTTCACGTGTAAAGGAACATTTCATCAGCAGTAGGTGACCACCAGAAAGAAAATCTATCACATGTAATCCAACCCGACACAGCAAGTCTTGAAAGGAAAGAGAATCAAGACCATTTCACAGAAAATTCAAGGAGAGCCTTTACATCTCCAACTGTCCGATGTCCAAGGGAATTAACAAAGAAAATGGAATGCTGATATCTCCCTTCTGCTCCACGTTACTGCTCATACTTTTACCAGATATGAGTGATCCTAGCAGCATCCATGGATACTCATATTTCCTAATTACGTTTTATAAATTTTGCATTTAACTCTAAAGTCATTTTTATTTCTTCTATAAACGTTAGAGATCTGTATCCTTTTTTTTCATTCTACTCCTGAAGAAGAAAGAAGTTTATTGTCGAAAGCTTGGGTATGTAATAAAATATATTTAACAATCATCCATCGAGCCCGTTCTACTCATTTAAAAGGTTCTAACAAGGTAATCCCGCAAGGTTTCTGAGTTCCGCGTACTCCTGTGTCGGCAACTCCAGCATTTGCAATTCCTACAAGTTTTTATCACGCTTCAGGTGCTAAAATTCTCCCACTCCTCAGCAGTTGAGCTGAAGTTAAAATTACTTAGTTTCCAACTGATTCTAAGAGATGGGCATATAATTTTCATTATTAGAGGAAGTGGTTGATCATTGATCACTTTAGAGATCAATGCAGAGTTTGCGTTGTTATCTGTAATGCAATAATTTGTTTGTGGAAGTGAAATGAAAACTAATATTAAACTTAGTGAATTCTTTTCCTTCTTCGTTTCTTCGTCTTTATGCACACAACTTACAATTTACAATTGATAACAGCAATAACGCTAATAATCATAGATTTTTCTCTCTTCAATCGAACATATATTAAGCATATATAGAGTAATAATATATAATAACAATAATAATAATAGTAACAATAATGATTGCAACATAACAACTCAAACGAGCAATACAATATAATAATTTGCTTACAACAGCACATATTGATATTTCCTTGTTTATAGTAAGTAAGTAATAAAATAGCAGCATTTAAACTCTTTCCGTGTATATGGTACACAGTTTATGATATGGTTATACAATACAATGTGATAATTATAATAAAATTAATAATCATTAATCAATAAAACTCAACTGGATCCCACTGAAGTTCTTCTCCAAGGGGTAGATACATTTACATGTACGGAGATAGTCTCACGCGAATACAATTTCATGCAGAGAAGGAGGATCACATCCTCACACGATTTTCACGGATATATTAACTCTTCTTCACAAATAAACACTTTTAGATTTTCTTTTCCGGAATCTGGACGATGAACTTGTGTGACATTAAAACAACGAAAACAAAACAACGATGACACAAAAATTTCTTTCATTCCATCTTTCTTCCTTTCTCACTCTTTCACAATAGTACATTAATAATACAGACTGGGATGAAAAAGTGGGTGTACAATCATGACAACTTTATCATTTATCCACGATATATGTACGTATGTATGCTTATGTTTATATCATATAATAACTTTTGTAAGCTAATTACATGTACACTTACAACAATTAAATTAACAAGTAAAAAGTATCCTATTATTATTTTACATACATTTTTTCACCTGTCATCAACAT
The DNA here is from genome assembly GCA_027743935.1 of Sinodicranocentrus sp. ZH6. Lineage (NCBI taxonomy): Eukaryota > Metazoa > Arthropoda > Collembola > Entomobryomorpha > Entomobryidae > Sinodicranocentrus > Sinodicranocentrus sp. ZH6. The sequence continues at coordinate 26,940 of JAHZNA010005436.1, read as the reverse complement.
CTTCCTCCTGTTCCTGTACAGATGAGAAGAGGAGAGCTAAAAGTTACACTCAGATTGCAATTAAGATCTAGTTTCTTAATGTAAATTAGCCAGTATACAAGTGGCATGTCACGCTCGCACATGTCATCTCGCCTAGTCTACGTGTCTAGTCTACAAGTAATTATTTATAGAAATCTACATAACAATAATTTCGTTATGTTGTACATAGATATACATATATAATTAACTCTAGCTGCCTACACGAGTATGTATATGTGTTTTTGTGTGTACGTATTACAGGATAAATTTAATCTTGATTCTTGACCATAATATTTTGCTTTGTCATACCTACACGCACGCATAGAGTAAGAGACGACTACGAATGTAACATTTAACTTTTCAGTACTGGATAAATAACCAAGTTGATGTAAAGCGGAGAGATTAGCTCTACGTAAGAATCATATAGGACATGAAACATCCACACTGTAGACTTTTCCTGGAGACAAGTATATAATATAGATAATATATAGTTAAAAGTAATGATCACAATATAATATATATATATATATATATATTTATTTATATTTATAATATAATATGGGCATTCATTTTTGATTACAAGTACTCAATTGTAATTACGAACTAGAATTGATTCTCTGCAATTAGTATACATCTGAAGTTATAATATATAATCTGTAATATATATACATGTAAGTATGTAAAAAAGTCGAAAGTACAACAATTAAAAACGTCTTAGCGCTAAATGTACAATATAATATTATGCAGTAAAGTAGTTTCATCCTTAGGTATAATAACTAAGGTAGATACACATACGGAACTTTACTCATCAAAGCTAAAAAATAATTTAAAAACGAGGAATGACATACAGAGAGATAAATTGGGTTAACAAGTAGCAAAAGTGTTTAAACTCATAGAATATAAATTATACGATTCATTTAACTTATAAATGTTTCAAGAGATATGAATATATTGTGCACGTTTCATTGCTGTTTTTAACAGGAAAACTACTCAACAACAATGAGAGACAAACGATTAAAGTGGAATTTGTAAAGATGAGGTCTATTTGTTGCATAAGGGAAATTGTCAGAGGAAATCCAGTCTCTACGAAAATCAGTTTTTATGTATCTTAGGTTGATAAGTCAGCAAAAAATGCATAAAATGTGGGCAGGGAGTGCGTAAATATAAAACATGGGCTGGCACATTTCGACAACAAAAATAATTAAAGTCAAAGGGTATGAGAAGGACTATTATGGAATTCAAAGTAGCACTTTTTACCCTACTCCTATAGTGATTGCTCATCAAATATTGACTTTCGAGCCTCACACAAATCTTAGAGAACGTAGATGAACACCTTCTCGAGCCTCTATTCGTTGTAGTTTTTTTATAAAAAAATGAATTTATGCTTTAAAAGTCAAAAACACAGGCTTATATTAGTAAAATAGTGGCAAGCTACTTGGAATTCATTTTTGAGATGAATTTACTCTCCAGTATAAAATTTCTCAAAAAAGTTTCGTTATATTGTTTCATTATGTTCAATTGTCAGCGACCAACAGTATCAGTAAAACCCATCTTTGAAGCTTAAACATCGGACATTCTTTAATTGTCACGGATTACAATATATATTTCCCCGTTTCCCTGGAGCACGACGAAGGAAGTCAACAAATAAAAACTGCAAGAGACCCGATCATCTATATTTCCCATCGTCAAGAACGTCGACTAACGTCGTCACAAAATAATTTGTTTTTCATAGTTAATAAAAGTATTCATCGACAAGAGTAACAGTCCCTCTCACGGCCTACACATGCTTTAATCCTTTCTGTTTGCTCAATTATAATTTGATTTTAAACGCGGAATTCCTGACGCAGTCTTTTGTTTCACCTTTTTAAAAAATTGTAACAATAGAGTAAGAATATCCTATTGTACTGATAGCATCTACCTACCTACACAATTATGCATGTATGTAACGTGTAACATGATAATTTCTACAAGTGTAATCCAAGTGAATTTTCTGGATGACGGAATCCCGAGTACGTTAATCCGCACAATCAATATCTCAAAGCTGGATAAGTCATCATGGATAACAATATATTGCCCCAAACTGTTTAAATAGTAACCTATAAAGGTATGTACACCACAACTTTCAACTGTAGTTTACAATCATTTCCGAGTAATTGTAATCATAATAATTAATGGTACTCTACGCATACCATGTATAATATAGAAAAATGGCGCTTTAAAAACGACAAGCGTTGTTTGGTGAGAGCATCATTCAATATATATCAATCTTATCTCTTCGTATTATCTAAACTGTAAATACAATCTTGATTATACTTTGTAAACGGAGTACTTGATAACATTCATTAATTTATAAAAATCCTTAAATGTCGAGTATATATCATACAGTCGCCCTTCCCCAAAGCATGATTTTTGATGTATGAAGAGCAATATATTTCCACCCGGTTCGTCAAACTCTTGGAGGGGGAGTACATTTTTTACAGACGTAATTTGGTACAATGGAGAATACGAGGTCAAATGAGAAGAATGAAATGAAGAGCAAAGTCATTGTTTCCTGTTGGAGAATAGCTGTTAACTATAGACGAGCATGAATGGCGGCGAGGTGGAAGTTGAGTAATAAATAATGAAAGGGTTGTTACTGTGAAATGTTTAAAAATGTTCACATCACATCATCACAACAACACTTGCACACTTGACAGGGAAGCGATCGAATGTGGTAGAGAAGACAACAGATGATTGTGACGGTGGCGGTGGTTTCGTTCAACGACGGAAGAAAAGGACGACTTGTGTTGTTGTCAACATATAACTGTAATAACGGGCTTAAAAATCTCTATGGGTATTTATCAAACCCATGAATCACCACCAGGCGCGTTGTTGGCGAGATGTTCGACAGAAATGGAATTGCTCGGCTCTTGCCAATGGGGTTCGCCTGCAGACGGACTGGAAGTGTAACCACGAGGATAGCCGCCACCTGGATGATGATGGTTACCGTCGTAATGTCGATTTTTCTTCTTTTCTCGATTTACTTGTGCGTACAGAGGTTCTCCAGGTTTCAGCTGTAATACGTTTTGAACAAATTCAAAAATGAACATTAGTTTGAGGAACTTTTTTTTACTACGGAGAAAGTTTCACAATAAGATAGGATACAGCAAACAAGTAGACACTTAAGGTCCTTTCTACACATTTCCCATTACTGGTTTCCATTACAATTCACAGTTTAAATACTTCATGCGCAATAAACATGCTCGGCTACGACACTAACGATAAGAGACTTGCAATCTCTCACAAAAACCCATCTTTTGAGGGAGGAAAAAAATGTCACGAGGATATTCACGAGATCACAATTATTCACAAAGTACCTGCTAAAGGTACCCAGACAGCACGACACATTATCATGCACACGACAAAAAATCTTCTGATCCCAATACTCATGATAGATAGACAGTTCTGCGGAAGAGGATGAATGCCGGGAAAGACACTACTACCATCCTCTCATCATGCTCATCTATCGACAGCTTCCATATTTTTATTGCGAGCAACTCACAAAACAATGCAAATCTTTACAGCTACATACTTACACTACAGTTTTACAGCGAAAAACTATGACAACGATGTCATTATGGAGAGATTATGAAAACCTACGGTTATCTCATTTACAGTCTGGTGTATTCCAAAAGAGAAAAATACGAGTGAAATGAAAAAAGGGGAAAGGGAATGATAGAATGCGGTGGCTATTCTTCGCCAAGTAAGGAGCCACAAGTACAATTTAGCACAAGCAAACTAAAAAGTGAAAGATAACTTGTTCACGTTACATACAGCACAACCTACAACAGTGAGCTACTACCTACTCGCGCGTCTGAGCACATTCACAAAGTTGCAAACTGAATCATATCTATTTCGAATTGAATGAATGAGAGGCGAGATATGACAAACCGAGAGGGGGATGCTGAATGAAACAGTTTCTGGTCTCATTTACACCACCACCACCACCACCATCACAGCATTTAAACATTCATTCTCAACAAACGACGGGGAACCACTTTCATCAAAGGTCGTTTCAGAGCTTGTCTTCTGTATAGGCGCCTCATGTGTCAACATCAACCTCGCTTGCTCAATGCTCATTGAAAAGGAGTGGAGAAGAAGCAAAAGGGAAACAGTGAAGTGAAAGGATGCTAGAGTTGACCGCCAAAGGTGATTTCAGGGTTGGAATCATTACTCGTCATACTTTTTGTCGTCCCAACTTCGCCTTCTCCCATTGTCTACTGTCCTGGCTGTGTGCACCGTCAAAGATTCAATAATCCACAAGAATATAACTGTGTCAACTAGTAACTCACTCACACGTATGAGAAAACAGTTAGTACTTAAAAGTGAAGAAAGACCGAAATAGAAACTTAAGTAAACACAAACCCAACGAGAGAATAAAGAACTGTTCTGTCGACAAGTAAACAAAAAGGAGGTTAAAACGAAAACAAAACAGAAACATTGTCGCTGGTGACAGAATGCGAATCCCAAAAACGAAACCCTACCAAATTCTACCTTTTGTTCACAATAACCTTGCTCCCTTGTGAATCACAGGTTGTCAAAATGGAAATGAGAGAGGATAAAGAACGAAAGAATGGAGAGGGGGCTTAGAGGATTTTACGGTGGAAATGGGGAGATGGACTTACGGGTTGAGGTGGATACATGCGAAACGCTCCGGGAGGGATGGGTGCGTGCGAGCCACCATCAGGATAAGGCATATCTGCCATTGGGACTTGTTCTCCTTGGGAGTATGATGGTGGAGGACTTTTGGGTACGGCATTGTTGGGCGCTCGTTGCATCGTCTTGTCCTCGTAACGAGTACCGCTTTGACTGGCCATCGGTCTATTTAGCGTTGAGTTGGCATTAACGGGGGAGCCAGCCGAGGAAGCTTCATTTCCGGATCCGCCAGGACCACTTGGACTACCACTTCGTCCGGTCATTCCTTTACTTACAAAGTCTGTCTCACTCCAACCCGCCTTTTTGTACACTTCTCGCAGCTCTTGATGTTGCCACATTGAGTATAAAACTTGTGAAGCGAACTTTACTACGCGGCTAGAATAGCGTCGCTTTTGTTGCGACAATTGCACAAGTCTTTCCACACCTTCAGCCTCCATTAATGATCTATTACAAGGTATACAATAAATAGTTGCTAATTAGTAAAAGCAGTTTTATCAATCAGTAACCTTTGCATAAGATAGAGCATATATATGTATGTAGATACCACCTTGACCCTGCCCTCCTCTGGATGATGGCCCCGTGCTGTTGACTACGTTATTGGACTCTTTCGGAGACGAAGTCGCCATGGCAGAGTCTTTCTTTTTCTTGTTTGCTCCAAAACAGCCTGCATTCTCCCCTTTGGCCTGAGGAGCCGAAGCTCGACTTTGGGCTGGTGGTGGGTGCTTGTCATAGTTGGGATCTTCCACCTCCTGACAGCGATAGCTCAAATTGCGTAAAATGCAAACACAGTTTTCTACACTTTTGTCGTCGATGTCTGCTCTGGACAGAGCACAGCGTACAACATGGAGTAGAGCCTCGACGAGACCTTCACATTCGCGGAGCTTTTTCCTAGCATATTCCCCAGCTGAGCTTACGTTCCTCAGCACACCTGACGCATTCTTGAAAACTGTTGACCAACACGCATCGGGAATGTGACTGTTATTGGCGGATGCAGAACCTGCGGCTAGAGTACGATCCCAACCACTGTGCGGAATTATTACAATGTTGACCAGAGCTACCATGGCATCATCGATTATCGCTTTCTTCAGCTCCTACAAGACGTACAAAAACTCTTCAAATCCTCACCCTCTTTGCTTTCTAAATATTCTTTAATTAGCTAATGTCGTCAAACAAATTACCTCACACGATGATAAATTCCAAAGAACGCCTGTGACCAGCTCTTTAACCTCATTGTCAGCAGTGCGCTTGAGCAGACGAATCAATGCGGGAATTCCTCCAGCACTCTTGATTGCTTTCTTATTCTCGTCGTTTTGACGGCCATACGATAAGTTCCTACAAAAATGTCAGTGACATTAAGTTATTTGAACCGTATCACATAAATTTCACTAAAAAACATACAAATAATGTGCTTGCATACCTAAGCGCTCCACATGAGTTTCGATGAACCTCAGGTTGGTCGTTATTGAGCAGGGCCACAAGGGGAGGAATACCACCCAGAGCTCTCGTTTTTGCTTTTACAGGATCATCCATGTAACACAGGTGTTGCAGATAGGCCGCTGCGTTCGCTTTCACAACGGGATTTGGATTACCCAGAAACTGAATTACTTCGTGAAGATCTGGATCTCGCCATCTTACCCCTGTTATTACAAAAATCAATCAGATTCATTACATTACCTGTTTACCTAGTTTTAACTTCAGCTTGTTACGTGAAGTCATTTTCGAAAGTGTTTCGAAATCAAAGCAAGACAACAGAGCACGCACAGCATTAAGAGCGCGATGAAATATTAGTGCAAATAGTGACAAGACAGGATAAGTATGAAAAAGCGAGTTGTTATTCCAAAGCAACAACGATGATAAGGAAATCATAACCTAAAACCCAACCACCACAATAAACGTTATATACGACTCCCTAAACAACAACAATGAACAACCTGGCGACGATGTCCCTGCACTGACAACTAAATGTTGATTGGAATTGGAAGGAGATGCTTCTTGCTCATCATTCAAAAGGGAATTGGAAGATGTGGCAGTGAGATGATGAAAGTGCTTATTGTTGGCCATCATATACGAGTTGCTAGGGGGTGGCAGGCCCTCTACTCCATTATTGCTTCCAACACTCCCTCCTCCATGCATAATATTACTGTTGCTGTTCGTTACTTGGGGCATTCCCATTGATGGCGAAGAAGATGACTGGTGCTGATGATGGAGATGATTATGCAAGTGGGATGACGACGAAGGGTGTTGAAGTTGGGGCGACGGGCGACCCACTGAACCATCTAACACTCCTCCGTACTCCACAGGAACTGGCCCTCCCCCATTATTTCCACTCATCATCATCCCATCGTTTTGTTCAGGATAGAGGAAGGAACGTACTGGGAGATTTCCATAATGTGACGTATTCCCTATACCTGCTAACCCACCATTTTTAATTTTTACAAAATGCTCAACAAACGTCGCGAAAAACACAAAATATAAACTTCAGGCTCAACAATGTCAACAACAGCCAAAATATGAGCAGTGCGTGTACAAATTTAGCAAACAAAACAACAAACATATTTTTCTACCAGCCACACTGACAATCTACTCTCTACACATAGCTTTTTTTGTCAACACCGAACATCTTCACAAATATAGAGCCTTTACTGGCAAGTACAAATCAATCAAATATGGAGCATTGAACCACTTACCATAGTTTCCTGCGTGAGAATTGCTAGGAGCGGTTGACAAGTAGTCAGGTCTAGGAGCCCCTCCGGACTCGAGCTCTTCGTATCCAGGTGCCGGCACATAGCCTCCTGTTTGCCTCAGGTATTCTGCAAGATTGGGGTTATTGAAATAATGTTATCTTCTTGAGCTTAATTATCCAGATATCACCACAAAGAAAAAACATGCAAGCTAACAAGAACGACTAGCTTAATAGTAAATAAAAAAGTACTAGCAGACAGATGTAAATATTTTCCAGTAAGCTACCGGGTCGATGTATGTTGACAACCGCCATCTTAACTGAAGTCAGACGCATAGGATTTGCATGAGTATTTCTACCTGAATTTTTGGCAGATCGAGGTGTCACAGGAGGAAGACTAGGTGAATTGGATCTATCGGAGGGAGACTGAGGACTTGGAGCACCGTGTTCCGCAAAACCATGATGATGATAATTAGGATGATAGCTCCCTCCTCTTATACTACCTCCACCTTCCATCCCTACGTGATCCCCATACTCGGGATATTGCTCGTAGTCTCCGTAAGCGGCATAGTCACCTCTTCCATGGCTTATATACTGGCGTTCTAGTCATGCGAGTTTTGCAAACCAAATTCGAAGGCACACCAAACAAAGCAATAGAAAGGTGGGCGAATAACAAACAAACGACAAACAAAACAAAAATTAATGCATAATCAATACAGTATAGAAACAATATTTGAGACTAATTATACCCCCACAACAGTTGAGTGGTCAACAAATATCAGCTATGGTTAAGACAACGTTAAATGGGTAATATTAACATACCTGCAGGATCGGGGGCCACACCTCGGGTGGCATAAACGTATGGGTCCTGCACCATAGACGGATCGTATGGTACATGATCGTTGGGTTGATTTGAGGGAGGAGGGAAATGAGTGCGTGGGTTGGTCCCATATGCTGCCGCCCCAGCAGGGACATAATCGGGACCAGGTACAGTCACTTGATTTGGTCGAGGTACTCCGCTGTAGTCCATTTGCTGACCATCCGGGCCCATCTGCAACAAGTGGTGCTGGTGTTTATCCGTGGTGGCTGCTCCACCTCGGTCGACAGGAGAATTTACAATAGGAGAGGCTGCAGCAGTAACGCCTTGCCTTTGCTTTTGCAATGTTGTTGTGGTTCGATGAACTGCTGTTGTGGACGAAGAAGTGATTGTCGTCGTCTTCGACACTCGTCCTAAACTGGCAGTGTTTGAAAGTCCACCTCCACGTGCTCCGTCAAAGGGTAGCAAGGATGGTACCGCAACTCGCTCAGCAGTCGGAATATCCTCAGGGGGGCGCTTGTTCACGAGAGAGTTGGATCGCGAGTGGAGTGTCAACGAACCGTTTGAACCGACAAGTCCAATGCCACGAGATAAAGACAGCCCAGCTCTTCCAGTTGTATGATATCCATTTATTATCCCCTTACCTCTGCAAAATATCCAAAAAATATTTCAAGGTAAGCATTGTATTATATGCGGCACACTAACCGTCAAAACTACTCACACAACAAAGTAATCGTGTACAACTATTTTCAAGAAAAGATATATAAATCACCATACAAATACTTTAAAAATACCAACAACTAAAAATAATATGATATTTACAAATCTACCTATTTATCAATTAAAAATAATAGACTATAATTTTCATATTTAAACAATTGTAAACAGTTTCAAATGGAATAATTAAAATGTATGCAGAATGTAGAAAAATCGGAATATCGAACGACACAGAATACAGTTACAGTTACAGTAGTAGTGATGGCTTATTAGCAATATGAATAAAATTATCCAACATTCACAAGACGATTGATGAGCGCGTTAGTCAAAGAGAAAGACACCGCCTTAATTTATACTCACGACAACGACTCAAATGTTTTTTAAAAAAATCTACAAGAGATGAGTACAAGAGTGGAGTCCCACGATAGAGAGAAGGAGAAAGAGAGGCAAGACAAAGTTAGTTAGTACATGAAAATTGGTAAAAAGTTTACTAGGGAAATAGTTACACTAAAACGTCACCGACTGAAAGATGTAGTGTACAAAAATGACAAAAATGTAGAGAGTTGTTTTTAGAGAAAGTGTTGTGAAGCAATATCATATTTTGTGTTACAGCTATCTATGAAGACAACAAATTGAAGAAGAAAAACAACAGAAAAATAAGTATCGTTAGTCTGTTTATAGCGGAAAAAGAGTGGTTTGTTAAGGAATCAAGTGAACCTGTGCGAAGTAACTTCGGTTCGAGTAACAACCCGTTCTTGTCTCTGCTCTGTAAACTGTCTACTTACGACGCTGTGTCATCACGTGGAGTTCAATACACATGTCATTGTCGTCACGATGTTTCGGTTCGGAGGGAGAGAAATGTTGAACAATTGTTGATTGGGTTGTGTCGTGTGTTACAGGAGTATCATGTTTTTTTGTTTATTTTAAACCAGGCAGGAAGCATCGAGGACAATGAGTTAGCGCGACGACCAGTAGGAAAAATACATAAAATACATGTTAGCAAACAATGTCACCAACTAAATTTGGAATACAGTCATACTTTATGTTATTCATTCACTCATGTCATGACTCGTATCATCATTCAGATTCTCGACGAAAAAAAGTAGAAATAAGACGGACAAATACAAAACTACGCCCAACATCAAGACAGTCAAAATTAGGTAAATTTAGGAAAGGTCAAATAAATTGACATCAATTAACTTGACGTCATTCTAAGATATAGCTAAAGAAATAATGGCATACATTCTCACAGATCACACATACTGGCAAGGAAAGAACTCCTTCAAGCAAACTAGAATAAAGGTTTTGGCTGCAGACGGAATAGATCAAGGAGGAATTCGGGAATCGCACACTGGCAACCACTTTTCCTCTTTCGTCTGCAACATGTCACCTCTTGAAAAAAACTTACACACAATTATCAAGGATAGTACCAGCCCCTGAAGCAGTTCCATTTATTGAAGCACAAGACGACGGAGCAGGACTCTCACTTCTAGATCCACTGTTTGTATTCATCCTGAAGACCTCTTATTTCCTAACTTGTAATAAACATTCAATTTTCTTTTTTTACTAATTCTATCAATATTATTACACATAATGACACAACTTTACGCCGTAATTCACTGGCTGTTTATCGAAGTCATCCATACAATTGACAATGCTGTTGTCGGTTAAATCAATTTTATAACGAAATGACAACCAACAACCAACCAAACGTAAAAAATATATTGACTACCAACTTTAACGTTTAACCATTAGTACGAAGATAATAATTTACGTAACTTAAATAACTGAAACAATAATATGATATTCATAAGTTTAGCTAATTGATTATGCCTGATTGTAATACATGTGACATGCTTAATAGAAATCTACAATAAAAAGAAATAAATTCCCAAATCCATCAGCAACTTACCAGAGAAAAATAATCAGTTCCTTTTAGCCGTCAACGGTAACAACTGCTGAAGCTGGCAAATTTAGAGAAACAAGTAAGTTGGCAGTGAGTTTGGAATGTATCGGTAATTAATTTCAAGTTCAGTAATTATCTGTTGTTTGTCAGTCATAAATTCTCTATTAGAGTTCGCTTAGTTAGTGGAACGAATACGGTTGACAGTGGGACAATTGACAATGAAATTTCGGTACTAATCATTTGTTGACAAAAAATAGCATCATCAACTACACTTTGTGCACTCACAGATAAGATGACAGACACGACAAGAGAATTCAATTTTCTCAATGAACATCATACGTGCTATAATAATCCGCGGCAATTGCATATTTTTCACTCGTCTATAAACTCTCTGCAAGCCACATTCAACAAATAATCTGCATCCTACACATGACACACTAGATCAACCAAAAAGGAATTATCTAAACTCATCTCCATAAGCTGAATGTCAAATGTAAACAATTGTTCATGCGTTAGTTCATTCCAACTTCCGCCTTTCAACACTCATCCCACAACAACAATTCCTCGTAAACCCTCCTGTCACCAGTCACCGATCATGCATCCGTAGACAAATGACTAATATCTTGTCAACTTTGGTTATCATGTTGATGATATCACTCCTCTCAACCCACTGGAGACATAGCTGACTCTCAAAGTATTCAATCGCATCACCTAAATCAAATGACAAACAACAAACAAATGATAAAAACTCCCTTTCCCGTCTCTACTCATTTCACTAAGGATGATGATGAGCTCACACTAACCTCACATCTATCATAGGTTGTAGGTTAAAGTTCAAAATCCAATCCCATCCACCCAATAACCTATCACCTCTCTCACAAAATGGACCGGAACACACTGGAAACTACTAGTTCCTGGAATCTTTGTCCAAAGCCCCTTCAAGACCCTTTAACCAAGACAACGGTTTTTACCAAAATATCACTCATACTTCCTCCGTGTGTGGCTAACTTTTTATATTTATAACATTTCCAAAGGCCCACCACAAACTTTCTTCCCTTATCATAACAAGACTCACTCAGCTACAACTATAGAAAAATGCTGATAAGAAGAAATTGTTGTTTTTTTCCAAGTTACACTGGCACTACTCCACAAAAGGATATTGATATTGATGATAATAATAATATTGGAGTGCAAGTAGTACTAGTCCTTCCTTCGTAGTAGTAGAAGAGATGTGTTGTTAAACTAGTTGACTAATATATATCATATAGAAAAATAATACTTGAAGAGTTGGAAAAGGAGTAGTATATCAACCCCAAAAAGACTCTAATAATGATGACAATATCCACCTCAAAACTGAAATAGGATAAATATAAGGTGTATATATACTACTCCTCCTCATAGCATGTAATAAAGTACTTGTGATTTTTCTACATTCCCTTCCACTTGGAGCGTCCACAAGAACAAGAACTAGTAGTGGTTTATATTGTGCTGTTGCCGTGTATTTTTTATTTCCCTTTCTTATATGTACCAGTGAGTGTGTCAAGTCAAGCAAGATACACATTACGAGGACACAGCCCTCCCACAAAAAGGCGAGAGTTGTACTTGCACTTGTTCTTCCCAAGCAATGCAACTTGCCATACCTTGTTATTATTATTTGGATGTGTGTTGGACGAGGTGAGAGGTGTAGTCTTTGACATGTTGTGCTGTTTTCGCGCACGCGAGAAATATCATTAGCAAGATAGGAAGCCTCTTGTAAGGCCTTATCCTCTTGTGTTGATTACGGCAGCATACAAGAACAAAATCTCGACACTCCTTCCCACACTCTTGTGGCTTTTGTACAGAAAGGAGCATCCTCTTTGAGTTAATAGCAGCTGCGGCGGTGCACCATTTCAAGCTTTTTTAGCCACTTTTCGCTCTCATCCTTTTGTGCAAGAGGAGCAGAGAAAAGAGAAAAAATGCTTCTGTGGGCGACGCCATAGCAATGTTTGTGTTGGGCTAGGCTAGCTTTCGAAAAATACCTCCATCTATGTACTCTTGTGTGTCTTTTGCCTTGTGAGAGGAAAAGGGGAAAAATATTATTTTATTTTACTTTTTCTTCTTCTTCCTCTTCTTCGTCTTCACTTTAGGAGAGGAGTGCATTTTCGTGGTGTGAGAGTGAGGTGAGTTGTGCGAATGAATTGAGGAATCGTGTAAAGGGATTGATGTATGGGGGTGATGCGACTAGGAAATATTTTAAAGAGGGCCGGAGACATAGGAAAAGAGAGCCGACTCCTTAAACTCCTTGTCGTGGAGGAAGAAGGTGTACGGCAAAAAAAATCTCTCTCTCTAATCTTTTGGATGATATGTGTGTGGTTGGGATGATGATTATATGCGCATATGTATATCAATGTATTATCATAAATGGTCTTGTAGCATTGAGAGGAATCTCGGAAAGTTTTCCTTTCAAGATGCGCTTGCTTATTGCTTACACACTTGACTGTACTATGCAAGGATCGGGATTTCGCAGAGATTTTTCTTCTTCTTCAAAAGAGACGAGGGTTGAACAAGATTCTCACAAAAAAGTTGGATTGCCATTATTGCCATCTTTTCACTGATGGGGAGAGCTTGATCAAAATGAAAATGTTGCTCGTGGCTAACTTGGTAGAGGAGATTGTGAGGAACGGTTTTTCTTCTTCATCTTGTGGGATTTTCCTCTTTGACTTGTGTGGGGAACGGGTTTTGTAGTTGGGTAGCAAGAAAAAAGTTAGCTGCTCATTTGCCATTTATAAGCTGGGCTTTTGGAGATGTCGCATTATTCCCCGGATATGGGATTTTACTTTTATGTATGTTTTTTGTATGTGTGTTGGAATGTTGGAGGAAATGGGTAAATATGAGAGATATATGTACAATTATCATTACTATATCAGATATAATTGGCGTAAATGAGAGGTTCTTGAGGGGATAGTGGGGTAGCTGCAAGTGGGAAAATGGAGTGGAGAAATTTGAACATGTGGAAAATTATTATGCCTTATTAGGAAAAACCTCGGAATCGGGGATATTCGGCCTCAGTTCATGTCTGTTCATTGAGATCTACATATAACTTACTGGATACAAACAATTTACAGAGGAAATGACAAGAGAAAGCAAGAGAGAGAAAATCCAATGAATGAGAATGAAAATGAACTATGCACAAATAGCAAGTAAATGAAAAAAGCAAAAGCTAATTATAGATTCAATTGCTATGACAGTGCTCATCCGCTTTATCAAATAGTTTTTCATGCCATGTTGCGATGGATCTCTATCTCGCTACTTTTTATCTTGGTGCTTTGAAGTTGGCTGCAGTGAAAGGATTTTCATGAATGAAAGGATATGAAAGGAAAATGTTTGCTGCTCAACGTATGCATGTAAGCTGAAAATGCTTACTATCATGAATATGAAGAAGGTGAATATGGAGCAAATTAGGTTTAAGTATGAATCGTATGCAGGAGAAAGTCAAAGATACGATGTTTGAAGATGAGATGATGATGAGATATATGGATGAGATGATGATGAGGTATATAGATGAGATCCTAGATGAGAATGACTAATGAATGTTGTGCGACTTGAGAAGAAATGAGAATTATCCAAAAGTGGATGCATGAAATATGTGAAGAAAGTAAAGGCATCTTATAAAACCGTGTTTGTTATGCTGACATCATCTAAACTACAGTTTATTCACTCAGTAATTGACATCCAATGAGAATAAATTAATTTCAAATTTGAGGAAACACTACGACAAACTACTACTCAAAAGTAGGACTACGTATCACAGACTTTTTGACAAGTTGCTAAAAGCTGAATGTTAATCATTCATTGTCATGCTGTAGTAAAAGTGACACTGGGGTCATTTATTCTTGTGATTCGGAGGACTCGGGATAACCGCGAGTGGAACTCAAGACATTTCCGCTGTGAGCATCCCTGATTCGCCATTGTTGCCTGGCTTCGTTCTCATCGAGCTTCGCAAGAGACACGGAGTACTCCTTCTCTCCTTGGATTCTATTCATGATCAAGGCTTGGTTGGCTTGGCGGTTAACCATGTAATAAGTGTCGGTTGTTCCTTGAACTGGGATGAATTGAAACTCGGTGGATTGAGCATCGGTTTGATCAAACGGCTGCAAAGAGAAAAATAGAATAAGAAAAATATTCTGGAGGCATAATCCTCTTTAGTTATCTCTTTATCTTTAGTCAATATCTCTTTGTGAAGTTCATACCCTGGAGACTACGCGCTGGTTGTTCTTAACGGTGATGACCTTGATACTTTCAGATGAATTTGGTCTGTAACCGAGACTGTAGAAGCGGGAACCTGGATCTGCACAAATAAATAACAGGCAAATATGTAGATTATGATTATAGGGTATGGTTAATTAACAGTTGGCTTAGAAAATTAATAGATGGGAAGCTTACTACGACGCTCAACGATCAACAATTGGTTCCAGGTGAGTGGCTCGTGACGTTCGTATCCAATGACGTTGGTTTCACTATGCGCATTCTGACCTTCCTGGTTTTGCCTGGAGTCATCAAGAACATTGTTGGCGTAGTAGACGTTTTCAATAGAGACCTTGGCCCTTGCTCCGAAGATGGAACCGCCACAGGCAGCTTGTTGGGATGGGACGCACTTGCGTTGCTTGTTGTTCCAGTACTGGTTGTTTTTGCAGTCTTGTACACGCCACATGCATTCGCTAGGATGACAATACAAGAACCTGGAGCAGTCACCACGGGCTGGAGCATTGAATCCGACATCTTCCTGGTAGCAGCGAGCTAGAGAAGGACGTGACAAATAAAAATAAAATAGCTGTGCCAACTTCAACCCATGCATTTATTAAGTTGAATACTTACTGTCCCTGGCTGGGAATTCATCACGCTCTGGGTCAGTACTTCCTCTACGTGGAGGGCACTGGTTACCCTTGCGGGAAGCAGATTGCCTCAAAGCTAGAATGTGACAAATAACAATTATGAACTCTGAATTCTGCTGCATGTTACTCATGGAATAAGGAAAACACTGGACTTACCACTGGCGGGGTTTGACCAGTTTTCCTCAGAAGAGGAGGAGGAAGAAGAGGAGCTATCAGAAGAAACCGTCTTAATAGTCCACAATTGGTTTTTCTTGTTGTGTTTTGGGGTTTCAGCATCAACATTGTACGTGGCGCTACCTGCTTGCTTGTTCATTTCCAAAGCCTTTCCAGTCTTGACGTTGATAACTTGATAAACCTTTGATTGATCAGTGGGAACAAGTCTCCATGCGGTACCTTCATATTCGTGGGCAACGTGGATCTTGGCGACAACGTTGTTTTGGTCTAGATCGTAAGCCAATACTTTAATCTGGCCATTTTCGGTGCGGTCCAAAGAGAAGACAAAGTATTTATTGTGATCTACTTGCTGTGGGAAAAACCTTTGAGTCCATGATTGTTCCGATGATCGTCCAACAATGGGGGTTTGTTGTGTCCAGGGTTGTCCTCCAGGGCAATTCTGACAATCCGTCAAAGTCTTTCCGAATTCCTGGTTAATGAAACTGATCTTGCTTCTTTGTTGTCCGAAAAGGGATGGGGTACAGTCAGCTTGTTGGGGTTCAACGCACTGTTGATGTTGTTCGTTAAAGTATTTTCCAGCTGGGCAGTCCACTGGAGTCCAGCGGCACCTACTAAGCTCGCATCTTAAGAATTTAGCACAGTTATTGGGATAGGCTTTCTTTTGGTTTTGGTCCTGGGCGAAGCAGCGGTCTGGAGAGGTGGAATGGAAAATTGACAATTACTTTATTAGATTAACACCTACAAATTTAGATGAGACTTTTTAAAATGTGGATTGTACTGCTTACCATTTCTGCTTGGGTAGGTAAGGGATTTTCCACCTCCACAAGCTGAAAGACAAAGTAGCATGATTTTGATAAATGTTGCCAAATAGATGAAAAACAAGTTTTCAGGAATGTGACTTACTCTCGCCTTCTACACGAGGTTGCTGTTGTTGTTGTCGTCTGTTGAATTCTTGGGATTCAGAGGATGAGCTGGAGCTGCTGCTTGATTGGACCGAGTGACGCTGGTACTGTTCTCTAACAGTGGACCAGTGGCTACGAGTTTGTGGAGTTTCAGCGTAAACTTCCCATTGACGCTTTTGTGCACCTTGTGGGTGAGTGGACCTGGCTCTGATGGTGAATGGAGTTTGGAGAGCTTGTCCGTCGTTGCGACCAGCCTGGCGTTGGATGGCTCGGATGAATTGGCTCACTGGGCTGCTCACGTCTTGGATGGATGGCTGGAATAATATAGGAAGGAGAATTACAAGTGAGTTCCAAAGTATAAGTATAAAAGTAGCTGAATATGATTACGGAAGCTTACAGTCATCTTAACAAATCCGGTTTGAACTTGTTGGTTGGTAGTCCATTGGGCCTGAGTGGTGAGCTTGTTGTTCATTTGTCCTCGTTGACATCTCTCTCCGTATTGGACTTCTTGGAGAATGTCGACAACCATTTGGTTGGCAGAGCGCCTGGAGTAAGCTCCTTGAAGATTGACTTGGTGATGAGCCACAACGCACAGAGGTGTTTGTTGGTTTGGATTGGATGGTTGAAGGATGGCCTGGCGGACAGTTTTTAAGGACTGTTCGTCATTCAAGGCTTGTGCAACATCGTTAGCAGCATTGCCGGAACCAGCTTGAAGGAAGAGCTCACCTTCATCGGAGAATACAATCTTTAAGATGTATTGGAAGAGGTTTTGTTGTCCTTCTCTGATCTCACGGATTTGTTGCATTTGAGTGCCTTGGTTGAGAGCTTGAATGGCTTGGGATTTGCCGACAATAGCAAGAACAGCAACAGTACCCTGATCAGGTTCCAAGTTGTTGCTTCCACGTTGTCCGTTAAGTTCATTGCGGGAATGATCGGGTTGTTGTTGTCCGTAAGCGGAAGCCATGTAGATAGTATTGGTTTGGGACTTGGTAAGGTCCATAACGAGCTCAGCTACGACGAATGCGGTCTTCCTGCTGGATTGATCTTGCTCACGTTGGTAGGTCAAATGGAGACCCATTTCGTGACCGAAGGTCTTTTGCTCCTTAGTTGGGTTCTTGGTATCGCGAATCACCTGGATTTCTTGTTGTTCAGGTTCCAAAGCCTTGTGGAGGACGCTGCCGACAACGGTCGTGTATGGAACACGCTTGAACTTGAGAAGACGGATTTGTCCATTGGGTTCATTTCCACCTTGGATGTAGGCGGGGGTGATGGCGAACTCCTTGGCACCATTGTTTCCATAATTGATCAATGCGCGGAAAGGTAATTCAAGAGTGGCAACGGTATTAACTCCAGCTTGGTGCTTAATTCCGAGGAATGGGACCTTAATGTCGATGAAAGCTGTGTAGCGGGCAACAGCGATAAAACGAACACCAACTTGAGCTTGACCATTTTGGCGGTTTCCGAGACGGGCATGGGTGGAGATGACGACTGGAACGAGGACCTTCTTGGTGATTGGGATACCCAAGCAATTTGGCATTTCCTTGACGAGCTCTTCAAGCATGAGCATCTTTACAGCGGAAGCAACTCGTTTTTCGAAGGCATTATCAACAGATTCACGAATTTGTTCGGCAACATTACGCAAGATTTGTTTGTTAGTCTTGACAACACCTTGGATGTTGTTCAACAAGCGGAAGTTGAGGAAAGCTTCGAAATCTCGACTGTTGGTTAAGGTGAGGGATCCTTCAACGGGGATGAAAGGCAATCCATTCTTGCCAAAAGTGAGCTGGGACTTGGCGTAAACGTGGGTGGGGAAACGGATGGTGTTGTTGGGGGTGAATTGGGCGAAGCGATTGAAAATTTCAATATCTTCTCCAATTTCCTTAGCTTGGTACAAGTTCTTGGCATCAAACAAGCTGCCATGGGCGAGGTTGGTCTTGGACAAAACTTTCTGGGCATTCTTCTTCCTGAAAAGTAAATATAATATATTGAGTAGAGGTAACACTACACACAAGGGAACTCGCAATAGGCTAAATATTCCTTGTTGACTTTGTCGCTTACATGATTCTGTGATTCCTTGTAATGGGCTTCATTTCAGAAAGAGTTTGGAAAGAGGAGGCAATAAAGAGCGCAACTTGTGAATCATTTTCGGAGTGGGTGAGACTAGCAAGGACATCCCATTGCCTCTGTGTAGTGTACTCGCTCTTGATCAAAAGTACTACGGCAGCCATGCGGACATTTGGTTCACGGTTGGAGTTGGTGGCGACTTGGAACAAGTAAGGCAAAACCTTTTCCCTGATAAAAGCCCGATCTACGGCCCATCTGCAAAAATTAAAAATAAAAATGATTGTTAGCTTTATAAATTCAGGCTGAGCACTCTAAATTTTCCTCAAGCATGAATCCTTACTGAGCTCCTCCGTAAGTGTTGACCAACTTGCTCAAGGCTAAGATGGCCTTAGTCTTGATTGGACTGGAGTGGTCGCTCTCGGTAACAATTTGCTTAATCTTAGGGAGGATCTGTGGGTCTCCAATGTTGCGCAAAGCGGTTAAAGAAAGCATAACTTTTTCATTATCCTTTTGTTCCAAACCATGCTTGAGTTCTTCAAGGAAGAATTTAACGTAGCGGTCGACATTGTTGGAATCGCATAATTTTCCATAGATTTCAACTGGATAGGCAGCCTTTTGCAATTCCCTGTTCATACAAGCGTAGAGAATGTTGGATAAGGCGACGAGAGTTAGTTTGCTGACGGTTGGGAATGAAGTTCGAATGTCAATGGCAAACTTGAAGATTGCCTTGTGGATATCAGGGGTTATGTATCTGAGGTACTTGGCAAGAACGAGGGGGAATTGTATGCGTTGTGGGCGGGTAAGCGGAGTATGTGGGTCTTGAACCAATCGGATGGCTTCCATGGTGGTTGGCAGAGTACCGGCAACTAACAATACTTGGTAGTAAGTATTAATCTTAGTATTCTTGGCGAGGGGTTCATTCTCGGTCTGGAGTTGTTCCCAAATCTTTTGAAGGACGCTTTGCTTGCTAAGACGGATAAGCTTGGTCAAGGCAGAGATCTGGGTCATGATTAAATCAGCCTTAATTGGCTCATTGGGACGGGAAGTGCCGCGGAAGACGAGGTGTACTTGGTTCAAAAGTTCATTCACCAAAGTTGGAATATCCTGTTCGTTAAGTTGAGCTAAGACGAGTTCGTGCTTTCCAGGTTGGTCCAACTGAGGTTGTTCAAGCATGCGCTTGGCACCACCTGCAGGTCATAAAAGGAAAAAAGAAAATATTAGATGAAGCTATAGCTCGCATTGAATTCTTGTGCAAACTGTAGCACTTACGGATCTGTTGAGAACCGGATTCAGAAGATGAAGAAACTTCCTGGTCACGACGGGATTGAGTCATGCGTTGTTGAGACTGTTGGCCACGGCGGGATTGAGTGTGGGGGAGGGGTAGACCGAGTTGGATTTGTCCCTTAAGTTGAGCCCTTTGTTGCTCAATGCTGAATTGGTAGCTGACACGGTTGATGGTGACTGGGTTTTGGATGCGCTTGATTTGATGGGGTTGCTCAGTTTGTGCGACAAGGGTAAGCTTCTGGATAGTCAAAGCTTGGATCTTGGCGTGTCCCTTGAGTCCCATCTGGACCCTTTCAAAGACCTCAACTCGGATGATTTGCAAGTCATTCCAGTTGTTTCCGCAAGCCAAGAAACGTTGTTCAACCTCTCGCTGATGGGGAAAAAATAATTTTTATAGCCTTTTCCTTTTGAAATTGTCGCTGAGACATGGAGGATAGTAAAGTTTTGTTAATATTGCTTTTTTATATATATAAATTACCTGGTGCATTGGGCTCATGTTGTTGAGCCTGTGGGCTGGGTGGGTGAGGGAGAGCTTGGAGAGAGTAGCATTCCTGCCGAACTTGATGGTCTTGACGATTTCAACCAAAGGCTTGTCACCACAGAATTGTTTCTTCATGTGTTGAGCATCAGTGTCTGAGATGGTAAGAGCACGGAAGGAGTTGTTCTCGTTTTGATCCTCCTCAGAGCTGGAGCTGGAGGAAGAAGAGGATGAGCTGCTGGAGGATGAGCTGCTGGAGGATGAGGAGGAGGAAGAAGAAGAGCTGGAGGAGGAGCTAGAGTCTCCATTGTTCTGCCCGTTCCTTCCAGATCGTTGTTGTCTCTGTTGGGCTATACATAGAAAATTGACAAGTGTTAATTAGAGCTATTTTAAAGCGGAGAAAATTGCAATGCCTTTATGTTAGCTTAATAAATAAATAAATAAATAAATATTTACTGGAAGTCTTTTGAGGTCCTTCCTCAGATGAAGAGCTTGAGGAGCTGGAAGAGGATGAAGAGGAGCTGGAAGAGGAGGAGGAGGAAGAGCTGGAATCGCCCTCTTTGCTTTCGCTAGAGGAGGAAGAGCTGGAATCGTCCTCATTGCTTTCGCTAGAAGAACTAGAGCTGGATGAGGAGGATGAGCTGGAGCTGCTGGAAGAGGAGGAAGAATCTTCTTCGCTTGAGGAGGAGCTGCTGCTAAGTCCATTGCTCTCGCTGGAAGAGCTGGAGCTAGATGGACTTCCCTGTTGCTGGGCATCTTGATGTTGTTGTTGTCTCTGTTGGCGTTGTCTGGGGCTGCGGAAGGTGTTTTCTGGGTAAATTTCATACTCAGCTGGGGTCTCTCCGTAGATGGTTTCTTCCTGAACGTTGAACTTTCGCTTTTGGCTCAAATCACCAGACTTTGGATAGCTGATGGAGAAACGTTGGGCCAAAGCACGGAGCATGTTGATAACCCATTCTGGAAGATCGTTCTCAGTGCGGATGCTGTCAAGACTTCCCTTGCTGAATTTAGCCTCGAATGGACTTTCCAGCATTTGCCTAAACTCTTGAGGAATCTGCACCTCGGTCCCTTCACCGGAATTATCATGATTAGCTTGATTAGCTAGTTGTTTCACTTGGGTAGCCTTTACGATTTCAGTCTGTACAAGAGAAGCGGGTATGGATCACGTTAAAAATTCCCATTCCATAAAATACTCCACACGTAAGAAAATCACGTTGACAATAAATATTCCTTCTTACCTGAATCCGGAGAGTGTTGTCATCAAGGGCGACCACAATTACTTTTCGAACCAACCTAATTCCTGATCCTTGATTTGCACCCGCCAACTTGGGAAGACCGACAATAGCAGTTGACCTGTCAATGAAGGTGTATCCCTTGTTGGTATGGAAGTTGTGCTGTGAAGCATACACACTCCCAGCTGGAGAAAATGTAAAAAAGAAATACCGTTACAACACGTTACAAGTATCAACAAATATAGAATCCCATGCAAATCAACAGATTTTCAAAACTTACCCAAAAGGCAGAGGGCAATCGCTGTGATTGCTCTCATAATTGGAGCTAAAGTTTTTTCAAAAACGGGAAAAAAACTTAACTCTCCAGGAGAGCAAAAGAGGGAATTTCTTTTTTAGAAAAAATTGGACAAAACGTAAAAAATTTTGTTTGAATGAAATCCAAATTTTGGATGTTGTTTCCAATGATCACAGTAAGAAGTGTCTTAGGATGCTAGGGAAGCATCCAACTGATTTCCTCACTCCAACTCCTAGTCCCTTTTATACGACTAAAATCCTCGGATCCAACTAGTGACAGAGTAGGCACCCCACTTGTGCTGGATGCAGGTTGAAAAGTAAATATCATGAGGTCGCGTTCCATTTCCACATGTTTGAAAGCTCTTGGAAAACAAAGTCAATGTGATAATACACAGATAGATTTGTAATACACATCGGTCGCCAAGAAGGGAAAAACTGCTCAGGTTGCAAGTGCAGAGGTTCGAATGTCGTGGCGAGGATGACACTGGAAGAGAGTAATTATGTGTATGGGATACATGGTTTCATAACGGTGAGAATTTTTGCAAACATTTCATTCACGATTGTGATAATCTGCGTGATCCCAGAGAATCATTTAGCTTAACATGGATTGAGATTTAATTAACTGGCTGGTTATCAAATCTGAGTGGGCACTTTTCAAAATATTTTGCATGAGTTTCACTATGAATTGAGAGATTTTAGCATCGAAAAGAGAGGAAATTGGCCATCACTTATATCTCATATCTGATTACTATTTGCCATTTGACGTTTATCAAACGAATAAATGCATATAGGCTTGTAAAGATTGTTCATTAAATGTATTAGCTTGTTGCATTTACTGTATCCCGGCACTTGTCCTCCGTTTCAATGAATGGAGTTTAGAATGATAATAGCTTGGCGACATGGTTTTGTCTGTCTGGCTGTCCAGCACGTTTATCTAGTTATCTATGAGCTTAAAATGTTTAGCATATGATTAAACTTACCCCATTTGCAGCTTCCAACAGTAATCGTAGTATCCATGGTATCCATCCTGTAAAAACTTATTACAATGTTCCTGGCGCTTTCAGTTTTCTTTGAGTGTGCCATGCTGATTCACAATTTTACTTAATTTTCAATCCTCTACAATTTATTTTGATAATTTTTCTCAACCTATATTACTGAACTTCAAAATACGGTTCGCCACCCCACTCTAAATTGTCAAAAGTTTATTTTAATTCGCAAAGTACTTGGACTGTTGAATCATATCACCACAATCAAAACACCTTTATGATGTGTCAGCACTTTCATTTCCAGTTTAAAGTCAACTCTTGATCAACCCATTTAAAAGAATATCCTCCTTTTTACCATCTTTGCTCAAAGTTCTTGTTTTGCTAAATGAATGCATTTATTACTTAAATCAAGGGTGAGATAGCTTCACTATTAAACTATTAACATCACCAGCCCAACATTCAACACAAAAAAGTGGTTGTGCAGAAGCCAGCAGTTGATTAACTTGCAGGGCATCTAGTTCACCAAAAGTAATTTCACTTTACGATGCACTTTTTCTCCAAACTGACCATCATACCATCTTAATTACCTAGTCATACAAGTTTCACAAGTAAAAGACGAATTCAGCACACCCAATCTATTTTACAATGTGAATGAATCAATTTCGTGAATAAAAAGGTTGGCACGAAAATGCACTGATTTATTTTATTAGCCTAGTTACATCCACACAAGTCAACTATACTGTTTAACACAATGTTGCATTGGTTATCAAAAAAACCTCAGCCAAGATAATAATTTATTTTAATGGATGATATATTCACAAGGAGACATCCTGGATCTGTCAAGGTGAACAGTTTACTCATGTGCCTGACATGTTAAATGCGCCTGCTCGTTAATGAATGGAATGTAAGGAATTTAGGAAAATAATGAAATATTCTTTTATTTTTAATTAGTCATCTTGGGAATTTAACAGTTGTAAAACAGCATTCGCATAATCTTTTGTCAAAAGCTCTCCTATTGTCTTCTCAAGGGGCTCTGTGCCGTATCCGCGATACCATTCTCTAATATTTTTAAATTCTTGTGGTGAAAAAGTGACCAAAGCTCTGGTCAAAGGTTTGCGGTCAAGAGCGAAATGAAAATAAAAACCTCGGTAAATTTTGTAAGCGTAGAAACTCCACTTATTTTGAATGAAGGAAACTAGAGAACGAAAACAAGATTATGATAAAATCTGCGGGATTTTAATTGCTATTATTGTTTGTCATTTGTAAGCATAACTTTTACCCATGTTTGTTATGATTCTTTTGAAATCTCCCAACGCTCCATTTTCAACCATTAAGTTTATCGAAGAATTTGTATAACTTTCGAAATATCGTATGGTCTCGTTAAGCAGTTTGAAAGAGTTTCGGCTGAAAACGTTGGCGAAGCATTTTTGATCGTAAAAGTAGATCTTGGACCAGTTCCCATGAAGCGTCCCTTCTATACATTGTAAGAAAGTTGTGAAAAATTAAAAGGCTTGAATTTGGAAAGTTTAATTTCGTAGAAGCAATAATTTCCACCTGCTAATGCTGGGCTTAAAGATATAACTGTTTGGTTTATCTTAGACATTGTAATTTCCTCACTTTCTGGAGCTCTTTCGTTCTAAAATGAGAAAAAAATGAAGCCATGATTTTCCATTTAATTTTTCAGATAAAATTGACTGACTCAGTTTTACCCTCGCCAAAGCCAAGAGGAATGATCTTTCCATAGTCATTTGTTTAGTTTCCGCCTGCAAGTCATCATCCAAAATAGATCCATACAGATTTTCGTAATTACTCATAACTTGCTCCATCTCCCAATCTTCGAGGCAGCACATGATCTGTGGAAACGTAATTTTTTAATGGAGATTCTTAATTTTCCTTTACCTATTTAATTTGCTAAAATTACCTCATATATTGAATCCACGTCAGTAACTTAAAAAACAAAGAATTAATAAATGACATTGACTTATTAAAATGCTGGCATGCCAAATCATATACTTGCCAGTTTCCTCCATCGCAGTGTGGAGTTCCCGAGCCAAGAACTCAGTTTTGTTCAAGTATAAACCACCAAGCAGGCGGAGTAAGTCTCCTTTAGCGACAGTTGCAAGGTCATCTTGAAAGTTCTAAAATTGCAATTTAAATATAAAAAAACAGAGAATGTCGTTCGTTACCCGTTTAAAAAACTTATTTTCATAATATTCATTATCCTCATACCGTACGAAATCTGCGAGAGTAAGTCTCAGCAATGAGCATCCTCTGAGTCTTATTGTTTTTAACAGTGATATCAATAATTTTCGATATGTCACCCACTAATTTCCCATTTATAGCTACATATAACTCATTCACGGCGCCGATAAGCTGTAGACAAGGGCAAAGAAAATTTGTGTATATAAATGATTTTTCATGCATAACTAGAAAAAGTGTTTTCATTTTACGAGCTTGTCCATTTCTGCAGCTCTTCGAGATATTGGATACACGGCCCTACGACCTCTGGACTTATTCATGTGAGTTGTATCCTTGAAGCGTGAAGGTGTTTTTAATTTTTGCGAATGCTTGGGAGAATGTTTAGATGTCTTCTTGCCTGAGATTCGGTCGATAGGAATGACGGGGTAGAGGCGGTGGCTAAGGCGGAGAGGAAACGCTCCAAATCGAAGAGTGACGATTCGTCTACCATCGCCATTCCTGGAGGTTGCGGATTCTTGGCTGAGATAAAGGATAACTGCAGCAATTAAGAATATCGAGGTTGTGTTCGTAGTCGCCATTTATTTGGATGATAGATTTAAAATAGAGGGGTATGCTTGGAATTTATAAGTTTGAATAACTTTTGAGAACATGGTGTAATGTTGACACAATAAACAATGATGAAACTCGTAGAGCTACAATACGTATTGTGCAAATGAATTGTTTTATTCTGCGACTCCTTTTCCTCCATTAATATCCCCATTAATATACATTGATTGGCATGGTCACATTTACTTTGTTTAATGACCTATTTTTATGACTGGTAGTACAAAATTGCCAATTCAAATTCAAATTCTATGGAACAATATATCACCAGAACAATGTATCTATTATATAGATTATTATATTATGTTGAGCTATAACTTGGCTTTATATATTCCCAAACTGAACTTAATCGTGAAACCTAATACTTACTACTAAATTTATATTCAAACCCTTCTCTTAGATTATAGCCTATCGTCGTCATATTGTTATCATATATAGATAAGAATATTTTAAAAAAAATAAGATGAGACATTGGTTTTGACTTGGACTTTCCCCATGAACTGGAACAGGAAGATGGAATGACAATTCTCTGTGTTAGAGTAATAAGACCATATGCATTGTTTTGACTGATTCATTTCAAAACATTAATAAAGTTAATTTGATCTGATTTGGTACTGCTAGTATAATGCAATTAAAACGTATTCGGCAATTCGCTACAAATAAGTAAGAACTATGCTCAAGGTCAGCCCCTTTTGCATTGCTTTGCCCAACTCGATCAGCTTCATGCAATCGATCGACAACAAATCAAGAAGTGATTTCAGTCATGCATGTCAAGTTAAAAATCGGTAGCACGACATCACCTCATCATTTGAAGATTTTAAATTTTAGCCTGTGGGGTATCAATCAATAGCAAACGAAGCCGGGAGTTTAGACATGCATATAAATTCGGAACAGCATAGCAAAGAAAAGCTATTCAAAGTTTGATAATAATTAAGCTTGAGGTGACACAAATAACATAAACTATGCATCTGTGAATAGATGCTTGGGCATTACATCATCATCAGACTTAATAAAACTGGT
>JAHZNA010005435.1:0-10062 GCA_027743935.1 Sinodicranocentrus sp. ZH6 | reverse complement strand
TGTTAGGAAATCCAGGAGTGTTAGGAAATCCAGCAGTGTTAGCAAATCCAGCAGTGTTAGCAAATCCAGCAGTGTTAGCAAATCCAGCAGTGTTAGCAAATCCAGCAGCGGGGGCGCCAGGGGGCAACGGTCCAATCCCAGGTAAGGTGGTAACATGGTAAGTTCCAGGACGTTGGAAGACAAACACGGTAGGCGTAGATGGAGCAGAAAAGTACTGATATATGCCCATTTCGGAACTGACTTCTTCTTCGTTCAAGTGCAAGTACCGGACCGTTTGAGATGGATTTTCACCGTTACTTGCCATGAATCTTGAAAGAAAATTAAGAATTAATTTAAATTAATTAAAATTCAGCCCATTGTTGACAGTTTAGAGACACAAAAACAGTTTAATACATAATCTGTCATACATATTGAAGTACACTCTGGAATACTTACCCCACAAGTCTTTTTAGAGTTGAAAATGATAGATAAGTGAATTCAAACCACTTCCTTTAAATTGACGTAATTTTGTAAATCAAAAAACTCCCTGCTCGTCAAATACTGATCAACTACGCTGCCTTGCCTGCATCAACTCTCAAATTGAATTTCGACTCGGTAAGTTCTTTTAGTACATACCAAAGTATTAAACTAACAACTGCAAAATAGTCGAAATACTTCGTCCGAAAAAATTATAGTTGATACTTGACTTTCAAATGAATGTTGTATGAACAGCGTCTGCTTTCGATGAAATGAATAACGTTAAACGTCCCATCAAATATATTCAACTTCAACTTCTCAAGCTCAACCACTAAAAAACGTTTATTGTTTGCGATCAATCGTATCAACATTTGACTTGAGTCGAAAGGAATCTAATACTATTCTTCCAAATTCATGTCTGATCCTGTCCTTGATACAATTCTTCTTATCCTGTGATAACACCAAATTCTTTTTACCCACTATGGACTCTAGGTATAAAATTCTTATCGCATTCCCTTTAAAGGGACGACGGAAAGAAGGAAGGTACGAGCGTACGTATTTTACCCGGATGTAAACAATCGAACACAAAACCTTTCCTTATCTATTCTATTATTCTCTTTTTATACGTAATAATCTCAAGTATTAGATTACTTCCGCTTGTATCTCTTTTATCTCTCTTCTTTACATTACAATTAATGATCCTCATGAAAACTCTCGCTATCAAGCTTATGTGACGAAAAACGTTCCTCTCCAACGGAATATGTTATTCTACAAAGGGCACATTTCATTTGCATACCACATGTCACATCCATCCAGCAGTCAGCTTCACTAATAATCACGCATTTGAAGGATTTTTACGGTAGCTGTCTACTAAAGCCATGTTTTCAAATTCATTCTTATATAAATGAGCTCCTCTGCGAGTGGATTCTAAGATATTTAATACTTGGGATAGTATTCACAGGCAAATCAAGCAACTCATCAAATTCCTATTACTATTTGGAATGGGAAATGATTGTACAGACCACTTTGAGTTTTTTGAGAGCGTCTTTCCACCAAATATAAGAAAATGGCAAATGCCGGATTCAGGAAGAATCAAAGAGCTCACGTGTAATACAAATGTAGTGACTTTGATAGCGTTGTTGAGAGATATCTCTGTAAATTTGCCTCCCACTGACTGACGCAATACAATATATGACATGGAATCCATAATCTATGATGACTTGACTGAAAGCTCAGATAAATCCCGTACAGACAAAAACTTCGCCAGCAAAAAAGCAAGGGAAACTCTACATTTCCCATTCTCATTTCCTTTCCGTTGAACTGTTGGGCATTTTCAATGGGTATCCAAAATGGTTGGATTTCTAATGGAATATCTCCTAACCAACATGTCGTATTCTGTGAAAGAGGACTCGAGAGTTTTTTTAAACTTGGTAATATTACTTACCCAATTTTGTTGCATGTGGTTTCCATGTAGGTCCAAGTTTTACAGGAAGTGGGATTACCAATTCGAGCTTCCATTTCATACAAATTTTGTGATGAAAAGAAGAAAAAAAAACGATTGTGAGAATAGTTCCAGGTATAGCTTGGGCCAAATGGAATAATACATTGGATCGAGCGAGACCATAACATAACACAACGTGAGGGAAATGCATGATCATGTGAGTGCAGCGAATGTATGAAAGTCGCATCACATACATCCCCCGCATTTGAACTAGATCCCTATTTATATGGAACATTGGAGGAGCTTCCAAATGTGTGCGGTTAACCCTATTTCGCTTACAGTTTTCCCTCTCCCTTTTAGACACTCTCGCCCTTGCTCCCTTCATACGTTCTATAATTTCTGTATTGTTGAGCTTGTTGAATTTATTGAAATAGTTTCGTGGAATGAGGAGCGAGTGGGGTATGAGAAAAAAATGGCGAATGTTCAAGGGGGCTATACAGTGTTGGGCGCCCTTTTGCTCGAGTTGGGTGAACGAGAGTACGACGAATGTAATTTAAAGTAGTGCTTCAATTGTAATTGACTATGAGAAAACCGCTTTCTCTGGAAATGCATATACCGCCATGCAGCAATATCATTCTTTGCTTGCATAGGAGATCGACAGTGAAGTATGGAATTTTATATTTTACCTCTATCACTTATATTAAAAGAATGTGAAATCAAATGATTTCATATGAATGTATGTACATATATAAGGTTTTTATGTATTTTGTAGTATGCAGTTCTAAGATTTTATTAAAATCTGTGGGATTTCACATGTTTTGAGAGTTTTGAATGTTTGTTAGTACGCTCATGTAGACGTCAAAACTGACAATAAATAAGAAAACATGTGTTTTTTTATAGTTTTCAGTGTCTTCCTAATCTAAGCTATTTCTTTGATTAAATAATGTACATTATGACGATATAATAAAGAATGATCGTGCCTCCAAACGCATATTTAAGCTGGATTGCATTTACTCCAGATCCCAGTTGCCCCTTGTGTTATGTCCTCAAGGTTTCTGTGGAAAAGTAATATTATCATACCAAGGATATAGCTCAGGGTCGTAATTGGTTTGAAAATGTTTTTACTATTTACTCCAACATGAATGTCAATACAGAATGTCATAAGTAATGTATATAAATATGTCCCCGAGATCAACTACGGTTAATGTCAGAATCCTTGCATGCTTTCACAACTTTAATATTAATACCTTCAAGATTAATGTTGTCTACGCGGATAATTCATCCGCTCTTGCGCTGAGACATTATGAAGACTACGTGATAGAATACTTACTCTGCTTTCCCCAAGGGTGTATTACTTATTCCATAAGTGGTAGTCCATTTCCAGATATTCTCGTTCCGCGTCCATTTTTCTCCTCACATTTATGCAGCTAGATAGACTGAGAAGATGGCTGTGGCAGCATTAAAATTAAATCCTTAAAGACGAGAGTTTTTGAGGTTTACCGAATCAAAATTTCCTTCAAAGTAGCTAATGTTCCACATGTTTTAGAAATTACTGCTTCTGGGTGATATACATATACTACGCATAATTGAGCCATATACTAAAAGAAGTTGTGGTTGTGGCACTGGTAGGGCTAGACAAAAAATGCCTGTCAGAATGTAAGATAAGAAAACTTTATCATGTCAATATAAAAAAAACTGACGCTTATGCGTTCTAAATGTTTCTGGTAGAAAATATCCCATCATTGACAACTCTAGTTAATATTTTTTCGTACATTTCGCTGAAAAACTACCATCATCAGCTAGTAAATTGGCTTCAAGAGTGATTCCTGCAAATGCAAGTTGTCGAAAAGGAACACATATTCGAATAGCATTTTTCTTAAGTACAGAGGTAAAAGTTTGCCCATAAAGCATACACATTCCATAGAGTAGGTTCAGGATGTAGTGGCAAATCGATGAGACTATGCGGAAGGGAAAATTCTTGACAGAGAAAGTTTTCTTATGCGTTTTAGTTTCTAGGCAGTTGAAAAGAGCTTTCACTTTTCACACGGCCAGAAAAATACTAACGTTATTTGGGAGTTAAATACATTTCTGCCGAGACTAAAGATACCTCGTATTATACACATTTCATCCACCCACACTTTGGTGACTGTGACAGGTATGGAGTTGCAAGACTTGTTCGACGTCTAGATAAATAATATAATATACACGATAAAACTTACAATGATGGTGCATTTTATATAAAATGTATTGTTGTTATTTATCCAGCATCTTCATCTTCATCTACTTCTTTTATGTCTACTTCTTTTCTCAGCAACTTATATTTTCTTAGATAGTTCACACATGTGCCACCAACTTTCCTTCATTGGAATTACACGTCACACAAACATCCTTTTGCAATCTGTAAGAAAGTACGGATGACATTTTCCCCGTAGCATTTACAATCAAATACATAGATTGCCTAATGTTTGCCCTTTTCTTCGAATTTCGTTTTACTTCCTTCGAAGAAAGCATCAGGACAAAACGGCTAGGGCAGAATTTGAGGCAAGGAGAACAAAGGTGAATTGGGTTCATTGCGCTATATGGTATTCATATATAAAATATAAAAGATAACCACTACAGTATTTTCTGGAAACACCACGCACACTTCCAGCATTTGTTACAGGGATGATGAATTTAAATGCTTTCTCATTTTCGGAAGCACAATTAAATATTCCCCTTTCACTGTCAAATAGGATAATTTGTTCTAAAAAGGTATCTTGCATATGCTAACGAAGCTAGAAATAAGGAAAGATTAAGCAACTTAAAACATTTGCTTGGTTCGCTAACATATGAATAATCCGAACCATATCCCACACAGTGCACAAATGCATTTTTCCTCCATCTAATATGCACTCCCAGATCAGAGAGTTTGAGAGACGGGACAGACTTGATGCGAGAATTCATCAGTTGAGCACTCTATTTTTCCATTTCAAGTCCTCAAGTCGCTTTCTCAAACTTCCCAGAGAATTCTAAATTACATTTGCATATGACTTCTCCATTTTAGGCCATTTGTAAATAAACGGCAGAAGCTTAATTACAAACTCGTCTATTCTTCAAGTTTTCAGCTTAAAATCAGCATATATTTATTCAGAAAACTTGGGAAGAGGGAAAGATGACAGAACACAGAGAACAATATATGATGGCAGAGGTGGATCACGTGATACTTTCTCATTCATAAAGTTTAAAAGTGATAGTGGTCTCTTGAAGAGGAAATGTGTGTTCCATGTTTTAGCGTTTTTGGAATTTAATTTTCAGATTTTATTACTCACTTTATAAAGTAGTCTTTATGTCAAATGATTTATGAGCGTTGTAATAAATATATGAGATGCAAAAACAATGCTGTGCGCTTTAAGTTCATTCTTTAGTTTGTGGAAACGCGCTCGCTCTCTTAAAAGCATTACTAAATGCATAAACACAAGAAGACGGGTGAGCTTCCATATTTAAAGGAACACTGTCATGTTTTTCCCACTTTGGGTATAACGTAATAACGTTTAGTCTGGGAACTTTAGAGTGTTGATAGAAAAGGCTTTTAAAAAATAAATTGGCACTGTCATGCTCCACAAAATAGTTTTTTTCTTGCATGGGAAATGTATTTACTAGAGCTTTCGCCATGATTGCTTTCTTCTTATTTTCAACTTTGCTTACCTGATTCGATTGCTCCCCTCAACTGTTTTTGTTGTTTTTCTTAGAAAGGCAAAGAAATCTTACTAATAACATCGGAGAAGTGTGAAATCCCTTATGAAATGAAATAAAATGTAGTTGCTTAGTTCAAAGCTATTGAAATACAGAGTGAGATCGATTTGTTCACTTGATCTTCGTTCTCTTTCTTTCCTCTCTTTCTCTCTCTGGCGCTTTCTCTGAATCCACGAGAGATGTTGGGATGCGAGAGAGACGGAAAATTTATATAGCATCCCATTTTTCATTTGTCGTCCACATTGACGATGGTAAAGTAAATGGAGCCACACACAAGCCAACACAAAGAAAGAACATCAGAACCGGAAAGATAGACAGGGAAGAGCATGGAAAAGGGGAAAAATGGAACGAGTTCTCTCTCTCTCTCTCTGTTATCCACTTTCCACTCGCTTTGGAACATATAAGATGATGATCTTTGAAATATTAGTACGTAGGGATGTCACCCACTATGTGTTAGTTCTATATCCATGTATGAATCTTCTAGGTAAATATTATATAAGAAGTGTATCTCGCAACGAAAAGAAAATAAGAAGTTGCCCTACCGGTCTAGATTACACTGTATGAATGAACCATGTATCTCGATAGCATTTCTTTTTCTTTCTTTCTCTTCCTCGCTTTCCTCTTTTTCTCATACTTTTCCACACAACTTGTGAGAAAAATCCCATTGACTAGTGAAAGATATTGTAGGAAATGCATTAAAGGATAGAATCCACACAGTGTCAACAAGATTCTATTTAGAAAATATGTCAATAAAAAATGATTTTTCTTCATTGCTTTTTTTCTCGCTGAGGACTTATGCCAGCAATGGATTTTACTTATCATTTAATTTTCTCAGAAGTCGTTTACTCTGAGCACTCCCAAGCCCAATATTTCGAAACAACGTGCGATCTCGTTAGTTCCAGGCCACACTACTCTTTGGATCTATCAACATATGTATGATGAAATAATGCATTGTAAACATGAGATAGGGGTGTTATTAAACAAAATGTGTATTCTCGGTACAGCTCACTTTTTCCAGCTATGCGACAGGCAAGTCATTCCCAAAAGATGAGATGATAGTTGAGTTTGAGAGTGTGTGTGTATGGCTAAAGGTAAAAGCATTGCGGAAATACCATGCTAATGTATTTTTCCCTATTCTTGTCTTAGCTGGCGTGAGTGTGTGGCTTGTAGTGCGGTGACAAGTTTGGTGAACCACCCACTTTACTTGAACTATGTGGAAAGACATTTTGTCTGAAAATGACTCCAATAACCGTTACCGTCAGATTACGAAACACCATGTCAAGTGCTATCTTCATACCATATGAGAACGACGCTACTATTAACTTTACAACTCTGCTACCCTTTTTTCCTGATTCATGTTCAATTGGCAATGTGAAGCCACTTTGCTCATATTGTTTCGAAAACTGTGGAGTCAAAATAAGAGTGGAGTAGGCAGTTGCTAGATTTTGGATTATCTCTGACATCTTAATGCCCATGGTATATGGGGTCGTTCATTGTCACAGCTTTCTCTAGATGATCCACCTTTCCCAAAACTTTACATAGTTCATCATGGGGGGAAATGGTTATGAAAGTGTAGAGGACGTATTTGGACATGGACAACTTAAGTAAGTTAACAGTTGAACACTTAACCAGTTTTTTCTTGTAAAGTTTACCTTTCTCGGGAATGCAATAGGGTTACACTTAAATATCCTGTAGGCACCCACACACAGGTCCGTTCCACTTGAGTGAGAAGCACTGTGTTTCCAGAGTTTTCTCCAACAAACTTTCCATTTACAATGAATTCCTTTACGAATAGCCTTTTATGTGATTTTGCCTTCCAGCAACTGCTTTTCCAGAAGGTGTGCTCTAATTTCCGTTGTTGTACTAATGTACTTATTCATATGGAATGTGGACCATCTTTTGAAAGTCATTTATTTACTACTGCATTACCACTCATATTTTCTCCACTCCTTTTCCTCTTGCACGAGAGGAAAAACAAGTCTTGAAAAGTCACAATAAACTCACCGGGAGATTCTCCAGCTTTTTGTTAATTCCAACTTCACGGAATATAGCTGACAATGGACAATTCTCCAAAGAAGCCAAGGGAAAACAAAAAAGCTGCTGATGCTAATAGAAAACAATCTGGGGAGAAAGTCTGCAACAACAACAATTGGGAGGGGAGTAGTCGTTCATGCTTTCTATCACTCCAAGTTTTAATTTCAAACACCAAACTCAACTCAGACAAGTTGGCTGGAGCCGACAGTCTCAGAAAGAGAGAGAGTCTCAGTTACTCCGTTACATAATAACAATAAGGCTTATTTCGTTAGTCAAAGGAAAATGAAGGTTTACTTTTTTATCCGATCTGGACTCCTAAAATGCACAATCTAGCTTATCCACATGCCCCTTTCCTCTGCACGACTAGTATATTTTCAGAGAATTAAGTAAACACTGAGTGCATATATCTGTATGTATGAGGTTATTGTGTTAGTAAAAGGAGCAACGAACCTGAAGTTGCTACATCTAAAATGCATATTAGTTTTTTCCCATTCTTTACTACCTTTCTCTCAGCACACAGCTCTTCCTTTGGTGATGTCTAGTAACTTATTTTTTTCTTCTTCTTTGAGTGCTAACAAGAAAGATAGAGGATTTTTGTCCGCCTACCCATCTGTACGCTTCGCTTTCTCCTTGGGAAAGTTTGTGTGAATGTAATGCATATATAAAAGTAGATTTCTTTGTCCTTTTCCCTCTGTATCTAGAATGCTAATGTTGCTCAGCGGGTGAAGCAAGCAAGTTGTCCACAGTCTCACTTTAGGGTATTGTATTATGTTCTTATTACAAGAAAAAAGTGCTCTCCGGCCGTTAGTCTTCTTCTCCTTTTTCGTGTTTACATATCCAACATTTCTTCACGTTGCTTTCTACCAAACTCCCTGGTTATGTGTGGCTTTCTTTCCCTCAATCCTCTAGATGTACAATATGCTCACTAGCTCATGCATTTAAGTTTATGTTTCATTCTGAGTTTACCTACATATATTGTCTTTTTAGGAGAAATTTACCGACTAGTTTCATGCAGGCAGGGAAAAATTATTCCTTTACATATATCTACTTTTAAGATTCCCTGTCTTCTGCTTCTTATTTTGTTGAAAAATGTACAACCTGGCTTATCTGCACTGTTGCGGGGCGAATAGCTGGAAAGCCTGAACATATATCTTGAGGTAGAGGACGTATATAGGGGCATTACTCACGCACTCGCACATACAAACACATACACGTAAGTAGAGAAACTAGTGAATGAAAAGGAATAAAATACTTTTCTCCATTCTGCTCTTTACTCTTTTGCATCTTGTACGTTATGCAATAGTTATTGTTAGTAAAGGCTGAAGAGGGAAATGCCACCGTGGTAAGACTAACCGAGTAAATACCATTTGCTCAAGAAGTGTATAAAGCAATGTCTACATTGTTAGGGGAAAGTATGCACATCATGGGGAAAGTATATCAGGGCTTTGGGTAGAAGAGCTCCTTGTTTGTTTTACTTATTTGCCAGGGAGAAAAGAGAGTTCTATGGGAAATGTGGCTTTCTGCTACATTTCTTTCTTTTCTCAACTGAAAACAAGATGAGCAAGTTTTTCGAGTCAAAAACACTTAGAAAATACGACGTATGCAAGTGTCAAGGTAGATGTTTACGGTGTGTAAAAAAAAGGAAGCACACATACATGTATTCAATTTATCGAGGATCGCATACACTATTTATCCGTATTATATGATTATACGCAATTTTTCACTGTTCACATCTCATTGTTTTATTTTCCACTATTTCCCTCCCCTCGCGCTTCACTGCAAAACCTGTTCATGCATTCAAAAAGATTTACAAAACATTTTCCAACTTTTCCCACTTTTGCCATCGTCGACAGTCTCACTGGGAGATTGAATTTGCACAGGATTTTCATGCTTTACCCGGACAAGCGTAGATATATGGGTACATCCCTTCATTTCATGTATCACTGAAAAGAGTGAGCCAATGCTAATATGAATTTGTTTGTATCTCCTTTACTTTCTCCTTTCCACTGGAGTCTTGGTAGGGATAATAGTATTATCTATATTTGTATGCATTTGTGTCATATGAATGACTGCATTAGCGGAAATGTCACAAAATTAAAGTTTGCTATAGCATCATCACAAGTGGACAATCCTGTTTACTGCTTCGTTGTTCCCTCCGAACGAGTGCATTCTCGTGGAACGTGCAAGCATGCTACACTACCCTTGATGTGTATCATGCGGGCATTTCGTAGAGAAAACCCTCCATCCCTACACACCGTCATCCTGAGGACCGGCACCACACTCTCCCCACAAGCAAGAGAATCGGGGGATCAACATTCCAAACTTACCACAGCATAAATTCCACTCTGTTCTCGTCGGTGGGAAAATGCGTTCTCATTGATCAAAGTGCTTCGGCACTA
>JAHZNA010005434.1:0-14983 GCA_027743935.1 Sinodicranocentrus sp. ZH6 | reverse complement strand
TCTGCCATCTCTTATAGTTCTGGTGTTATTTCTACTCAAGTTCAGACCGGATCTATTGGAACACCCCCTTAGTACTATCTTCACTCTGTAAATGTTTAATGTTTATTGATGTAATTGCCATTGTAACTACTGCTCACTAACCTAGACCATTGTAAAGTGGCCATGAAACTTATCTGTCAATCACTACCACAATTGAATAACATCTTCGGCTTCAATCTTTTCCTATCTTGGAAGAAAATCCTTTACCATAAAATGTCTTCTGTTCGCAAATTGATTGATATTCAATTTAAGTTGTTCCCTACAGCTAACGAATGAGCTGAATCAATTTCCTCATGGATTAAATATTAGTGCTTTAAATATTTTCTACAATGCAAATGAATTCGTACTCTATTCCGTCGAGGGATGTGTATGTAGTACTAATGTAGGTGATAACAGGCCAAATAGTGTTTGCTGTAATTTAATTATAAAGGAGTTAACGACGCAGTATAAAAGTACGATTGACTGTAGCGGTATTTATGTGTCAAATTTTTGAAAAATATAAAGCATTGTCAGCTTTGGAATGCATTCGGCATGACTTCGCTTTGGCTTACTTTCGCCTATTATATGTGTTGCCTTTCCGTGTGATCAATAAATGAAGAATTTTAATCGTAAGTTTTTTACATTGAGTAGGTAGACCGAGTTTACCTATATTGTTTATTTTGTGGAAGATTTATGCGACGATGATATCGACTTTAAATAAAACGTTTCCCTTTTTGCTAGTTAAGGCTCATTTCACGGAAATAGCCTTCAAAACTCTTCAACATTTCACACACAAACTTAATCTTTAAGCAATCTAATATATATCATAACCATAACAGGTGACAAGGTTCTTTTAGAAGACTTTGTGACTTCATGCACAATGGGCCATCATTCACCCGACAGATTTCAGGCTTATGACACTTTTACAGTTGCAGTTACAAACTTATCGATAGTTTCAAAACCAACGAATTTCCCTGCTGCTATTTTATGTTAGAAGATTAGTCATTGTGGGAAACTTTTAGATTTCCTATAGTCCATTATATAGAGATTGGTGACGATTCCCGGAGTAGATCAAGGTAATAATAAGAGCCGATAAAGTAAATTTCACATGTAACAAGCAACCTGTCCTGAAGATGCTGTATATAATTTTTACAGATGTATGCATTTGACGCCTGATTCGTTATGCATTCTCAAGGAATTGGTAAGATTAAGGAATAGCTTGTTATCTGCTCGATT
Organism: Sinodicranocentrus sp. ZH6; assembly: GCA_027743935.1. Taxonomy (NCBI): domain Eukaryota; kingdom Metazoa; phylum Arthropoda; class Collembola; order Entomobryomorpha; family Entomobryidae; genus Sinodicranocentrus; species Sinodicranocentrus sp. ZH6. The sequence continues at coordinate 13,729 of JAHZNA010005434.1, read as the reverse complement.
TATGGACAGAGCCTACTATTATTATAGGAGACGAAATCGTGCGCTTTCACGACAAATGAATGTTATCAGAGGGTGCAAACGTTGCAACAGGCAGCAAACAGATTTTTTGGGTGTTACCCATTCTGCATTTTGATTAACTATCAAAGTTTGTCCTTTCAATACACACCTCAATCTCACTTGCCTTCATACAATACCGTAATGAAGTGTTTTAAATGAAATAGGTAAACCGACACAATGAACTCAGAGGCTTAAGTGCAACGGGCAATTTACATGCAAAAAGTTTACAGTCATCATGCATAACTTTGTAAACAAGAATTTACCATCCGAAGTCAACAATGAGCTGCCTGTATCGAAGATAAATTACTGAAGTGTTTATGTGCTGAAGTTGTATCTGGGCTGTATCAATCTGTGGTCTCTGACCTTGATTGGATTCCCTTTGACCCTCCTGTCAACAGGCGCCAATGATCATAATCATTGATCACTATGGAATTCATGACGTTTGATATGGATCTCAGCAAGAATGCAACTGCAATCACTTGCTAAATCCTGATGATATATTTCACTCCGCAGCAAGCAATAGTTCACACACTTATTCATCATATATATATATCGTCATTAATTGCAAAGTGTATACTTTTACGATTGGGATTTAACTGCACAATTTATTCTCTTTCTTGACTTCAGATAACGTCGCCAAGATATCGCATGAGGAGATTATTTCCCCATGAGTCAAGATACCCCAGATAGGGTGAAACATTCCAATTCCGCATGCCAACTATGCACTTTGTCGCATGAATTTCCCCCCCAAAAATGTCAGGAAATATTCAATAACAAATCATCGTAAAACATAAATTCATAATATGTTGAAAAGGAAGTGCATGCTAATACATCCTCAAGTTCTGCAATCCGCAATTCTGCGTAACCTTTTTCTTGCAAATATGCAAAATTCGTCATGATATGAATCAAACATAAGTGGGTTCAAGTTTTAGAGAAATATTGAGCAGAGGAATAATGTGAATGATAAGAAGATAGACCTTGAGCCCTTGTGTGGTACATACTGTGACAACCAGACCAAGTTGAAGTAGTTTTGCTAATGGGTAAATTTTTAATCCTTTTCCATAGAGAAAGGAATGTGATAGCGTATGGGTTATTTGTAGCATGTGGCACGAATAAACCATTTTATGAACGGTAAGAGTTTAATTTTTGCATGTTTAAATACGTTGTCAGTTGCTTGAGTGTACTGTGGCTCTTCTATACTGTCAGTTAAGAAGTACTTTAAACTGTGACCAACAAGAAAGATGCAAGTCTCACTGTATAAGTATTATGATATTCATTCTTGTTGCACGTCTTTTGGTCGCTGGGCTCGGGTAAGCTTGACTGAAGAATAAGAATAGTAGACGCATTATTGTGATAGCTGATGATGCTGATGAAGAAGATAGAAGAGAGAACCTTGCTTGCATAACCGAATCAATAGCAACAACAAACCTTCAAATACCAATTTGATACGATTGCAATCAAATAATAATAATCATAATCATTGGTGTTGGCAGCGACTCGAGTCACCACTACCACTTGAACTGTTTGAAAAGACAAGATCAACCAAACTTTAGTACCACTTAAGGATCTAAAATGTATTCTTGACTTGACATTACTTGTCTACGATATATGGACATGTTGATGGAAAGTTTCTCAACTTATTGATTCCAATATATAAAGTAAAGCAATATATTATTACAAATGCCAAGGTTACATGACGTTCTACAAATCCTCGGCCTCCCAGACAGAGGCGATAAATAATGATTTGAAATTAAAACTTAAATTGGTTATTAGAGTTGTATTGAATTTTTTTATGTAAACTGATGGACACCATGCCACTGCTAGGTAATAAGTACAGAATCTTTTGAATCGGAATTTCACAAATTCAAGAATACAAAAAATATATTTTTAATACACATGATATACCTTGACACATGATAATATCATAATGTGGAGGGGGATCTTAATGCATCATTTATGATTGACTTTTATGAGCCTAAAGTATTGGTTTTATAGCAAGCAGGTAAAATAAAAATTTAAGTAAATCTCTCAAATTTGACAAAATAACGAAGTCATGTCAAATGTTTCATATAAATCAATACAGCAACTATGTCTTCATATGATAATAAGTTTATTTCTCAGCCTTGCAATCGATTGTAGTAACCTTCAGGATATTTTTTTACGATCCAGCATATCTTCTTTAGTACATAAGTCGCATAATTCAATCAAATAAATAACGAAAGACGGAACTCCCATTTAGTTAAAAACTGTTTATTCATAGATAAGTATTTAGCCTGATAGCCTAGAAGACGTAAAGCTTTATTAACCTTACATCAGAATTAACTTCATAGACATCACTAAACAGAAAGTGCTACCTCGTTACGAAAAAAGAGACTTTTCCCATGAAAATATGTCCATCCTTTTGCAATAAATTAATATATGATAGTGTAATCAATTAGCAATTCAAATATTAATTTGTATCTTTCAATATTCCTTTCAATATTCAATTTCTGAATTTGCATTAATAAGCATTGCCTTTATATTTAAACCACTTAGCATTTTCTATGATTATAACCTACTTGAAGTAATCAATTTATAATTGATTTAGATTAATTTGAAAAATGTTCTATGCAAAGGTTTGAATTTTCTTGCATTTCATGTTGCAACTACATCTTTAGTAGTGCTTAAAATATTAAATGGTGACCGACTAACTTGTCACAAACAAAGTGTGTGTCGAAAAACATTTTCAATAAATAACCCCTGCAAATAGGTTAGTTGGTACTGTGACGTGCGCGTTATCTATTAAAAAACGAAAAATCATGAATCCAAGATTGAGTAGACCTTTATTGTTTCATGTGATGTTTCACTATTACTACCTACTCTTTTCATGTTTCCTTATTATAGCACATGATTCAAACATCTTCGATGAATGATCACTGATATAACAATTACTACTTATTCCGAAATTTCACAGAAAATAATATGGATCATCATCCGTCTATGACTTTAGAAACTAAAATGGAATTAGTTGTCATGTTTAACAAAATCGTCGGTTGTACAGACAAAGCGCTTTCTATTCATATTTCCTCCATTAATAAATCACCTCCTCACCCCTTCAACCCTTTTGTGGTTACAAACAGTATAGAAAGATAAATGTAATTAAAACTTACTCGTCAAAGCCGCAAAAACCTTTTTCCATATGGCATTTGTTACCCAACACATCATTAATTTTTATTTGCATGCAATCGAACTGAATGCAATGCCCTTTGACAAGCTATGCCATCATTTCGTACATGTAAATCTCTCCTTCTACCTCCTAAAAATAAAATATTATCGTGGTGAGCGAATGAGTGTCATCACATCAACCGTAAAGCCGAGTTCATCTTCGAAATCTAGCGATCTCTCAGCAAGGCAATATTATATACGACTTTCTAAAGAAGAAAAGGAAGATGCACAATAAATATCAGTGTTCTAAATTTAAACACAAAAACTGCTTATAGATGATCCTTCACAATCATTCTTTAATGACGAACAACTACATAAAATTCGAGATCAGAGAAAAGCAGAGCAATAAAATCAGCCTACACATTGCTTGCGTCATTTGTATCACTGCAATGCACATATTGAAGCCTGGCAAATGGAAATAAACGGAATATCTAAATGAATTTCCATCAACGTTTACCCACTATCATAAAAATCAAAACAATTCAATAAACACGAATAGTCTCATCAAGTGTCCTGCTTGGATGTTTGAAGCTAATGAATAGTACAGCAGCAGTTATCCGTACCACCAAAGATAAATGCACAGGGATGTAAAAAAATGTTACCTGATTAATATAAAGAATCATATTCGTTTCAAATCAACAGAGATATATTACTAATGCATATATACATATGTATGTAATGTAAAGGGCTTTAGCCAAGAAGTTGGCAATAAGTTTTGAATCAGAGAAGTAATCGCTAAAACGTGATCTTCTTCGAGTTAGAAAGTAGAGTTCAACTTACTTGTCAAAAATGGTTAGAATTCATCAAACGCTTTTATGCATTTACTTTCCATTTGACTGGAAGGGTAAAAAAAGAATAACTACTAAAAAGCATTTAGCAACTAGCGAGCAAGTAATTAGTACTTATGAAAGTACGTAGCTAATGTCACATGCTCCACACAACATTCATTTTCCAAACAATTAGTTTTTTTTGCATTGTGAAGAAATATGTCTGCACAGCACATACCTCTGTGTGCCTATAAACTGGGATTTCGTATGGCGTTACAATATACTATACTATTTAGACTAACCACCATCTCATTCATAAAGGTTTGCAAAATTGCATGTAACCAGTACGTTATCGGTTCTCCACTCTAACGGCAAAGTACGATGTGCACATGAGAATAATGTTATATGTTGAAAGATTACGTCGCACGAAGAAACAATGCAACTAGAGAACGGTTTGAGACTAGCTAAGAATATAGAGAGTGAAAGTAGAACATGGTCAAATACTAGAGCACTCCGCCTAAAATACATGTAAAAAAATCTTCACGTCCTGTTGATGATAATATCGTTAAATCAACGCTAAAAAGCTGACTACAAATAGTCCATTCTCACACATAGTGCTAACATCCACCTAGTCCGATAAACATTGAAATGTAACAGTTTTTATGTAAACGCTGCTATTAAAACCTCAAGAGAGAAAAGCGATCATCGTATCGTTTCATCAAAGAAACTAAAGTACTCCAGTTTTAGAATTTTTCTGCCTTCTTGTCCATATCAGCCCGGATCTGCCCAGATGTACAAGAAATTGATCATCTTTAACCTATAAAAAAACGTCTTGGCATCACAGGCAATCATGGGAAAAACAGTTGTATGCAACTAGACCAAGCTGTCATCTTCTTCCTCATGTGCAATACATCTTGATACTTTATATAGTACGGGAACGATAATAAATAGATGGGAATCGTTTATTACGCATACATGTCTCTGCATTAGCTTAACATAATTGACTAGGATGAAGTGCAAGTTGTCTCTCTGTTCTATTGTCAAATTTTAAGAAGTAGCATTCATCTTCTTTCACAATAAAACGGTCCTCTTCGTTGGACAGTATATCCATGCAATGCACTTCAATCATTGAAAACGACAGTTACAATCAAGTTATGATCATACTACAGAACCACTTCTATTCTTCAACTTTCATATTCAGCAGAAATGATCATCAGAATGAGGGATGACAACATAACAAGCTTAAAAGTAAGGTACGCATATACGCCTATATTTATCATCACTCATTCAATTAACACTTTTCATTTCCCAAAGATTGCTTGGATGATTGTAATTTAGTAAATGTGCTTTTAAAAACTATTTCATGCTTGTAATTTAGCAACCGTTCTGCATAAGGCAAAAGTTATATTACACCCTTCTTAAAACTTACATTTATATAGTTCGTGTAGTACACAGTTCATCATCAGCAAATTTACCAAGCTATCAAGTAAACAATCTCATTTTCACACAAATGATTATTTTTTTAGGAAGAAGAAACGAAAACATTAAAGTCACCGGTATAGTCTCATAGGATAATATGAATAAATGATCGCTGATGATGATAAAATGTGAAATCGGATCAAAATGATCCCTACCGAGCACTCATTAAGCTTCATTTACTCGACAATAGGCGTGAAATCGTTTTCCCTGTTCAGGTCATCGATGCCATGCTCTGCTTTCGAACATAATGCTGAGCTGAGCTGATCCGACATTGCCCAACAAACTTAACGCTCAACCCAACAATTTTGCTTGCATTGTCGTTCTACTGCCGAGTAGTGTAATGTGGAGCGCGGTGGAATTAATGACAAACGAAAGAGTGAATATGAAAGAGTCCATCCGTTAGAAACTGTTAACGGCCGTTTCATACGGGAAGCCCACACAGATTTCGGTTGTTGGTTTATAGCAAAGTGGGCCATTCTTTTTCAAAATGATAGACATATTTATTCTATCGTTGAGCATTGTACTGCATTGTACAGATCATAGAATATTTTTATTCAGCAAGATAAATTTAGAATGTCGTGGTAGATGTAAAAAACGTAGCCTCCCGGTGAATTGAATTTTTATTCAGAATTCACCCTAATAGTTATCTAATGATCTAATTTTTACACACGAAATTGCATTTGCTCTTATGACTATTACTTCATTACAATTCAAGTCCAGTAACTTCAAGTGTGCCATGTGTCATTAATTACTGTGTAGCTTCATAGGTTTGTGTCTTGAATCTGCATCTATCATTGCATTATATCATTATTCTCATCAAGCGAATTAGTGTGCTCACATGATAGTAACCATGTATTGACTTGGTTTGAAAACACCCAGGTGAGTCAAGCAGAGAATAAAGAACATGTCTCAACTGCTGCTTTGTAATTGTGGATCAAATAATAAAATAGCAGAAATCAGCAGCCGCACATGCATTTTGATTGTAGATGTTCATTTCGAATCATCAGGATTGGAAATGATTTCTTTATTAAATGAACAACGCTTGGGCCGAGGCTTGAACAAAGTATCTGGGCAGTATTTATGTTATAAACAAAAGTAACAAATGCAATAATATGAAGGTTTTCATCCTTTGTCTTTTGCCACGTCATTCCCAACGTGAATGAAGGATTGAGAAGGAATGTTGATCTCTCCACAGGTGTCAAATCTGATCACAACCTGATAATGTTGAGCTGAGTCAGGTAAATTTATTGATACTTTATACAACTGTCCAAGGTTGTGGCTAATGTATGTTGTAAAGTAAAATATATTTTTGTCATTTGAATTCATTGTACTACTGCACGTCTTAGGGTCTTCGTCGAACAGGAAACAGGTCTTTGCAAGCCCCTTATATATATACCTTACACACTTCCAGTTTCAAAACAAGGGAATTGCATTCTTATCACAATGTGCAATTTGAAGATTATAAGTAGCAAAAGCGAAACACAACACAATCCGACAGTAATTAAGTTGTTAACCAATGAATTCTAATGTAACGTTTCGGGTATTAGTCGGGATTTATGTCGTTTGAGGATATGTAGCACACAACAGCTTGTGAATGCAAACTAATAAATAAATGGCTTGATTTGGGTCGGCGGGATGGAGTCGTGCAGAGTGAATGAATCTTTGTTATGTAAAAAACCTGATAATCATTTTAACTCCTGAGTCCCTTTGTACTCAAAAGCTTTCTCCCTATAACACATGCGATTTGGATGTGATGTAATTTCACAGGAAACTTTTAGGAATTATTTAAATTTAAATATCAACGTGGATCCTTTATAAGCCTACACTTTCGAACTCATATAAAAACAGCATATAACTATAAGGGACAAGAATTGTACAACTTCGTATACCATTGATCGATAACTTTGCAATGATTGTGAGGGTGGTAATTGCTGTAATTGTAATCAGTTATCGGTAATAACAGGAGTGGGCATGAATATGAATGTGCAAATTCGAACCTTGTTGCACCTACGTTCTGCCTAACAACCTACAACCTGTTTGAGTAATTTGTCATCAATCACAACATTTGTGATTATATGCAAATATTTTGAGTATTTCTTTAACAGAAGTGATCGGGAAGCAAACATGAGTGTTAATCTGTTAATACTATACACATAAGCGAATGAAGTTACAACGTAACTTATAAATAGAACGATGTATCCTGCATAATGTACGATGAGCCCTTAACTGAAATGAAAATGTACCTATCACGCTTGACGCTACTTTTTTGTCATTTGTGCCACGTACCATTTTGTGAACTTAAACACCTTACTAAACTGACGGAATCACGAGAGTTCAAAAGAAATAAATCTTGATTTGACTTGTCAAAAGAGATAGCTTTTATCAATAAGATGCAATATACCCTTGAATATTCTATATACATTCAAAACAAGTCATAGCAAAGGTAACTTGTAGATAAAGGAAGCATACTGCAAGCAAATGAACGAACATTGTCAGTTTTTAGATATAAAACTGCCATCAGTTACCAGTTACAATGTAAAATTTGAACTATCGTGTATATGTATCCAATCCAATGACTATGTATTTAGTTTACAATTTGTCATGAAATGATTCTACTGTCAAATTACGTTAAAATACATGGACCAAGAATCAAACCACACTTACTTTCAAGTTTTGAAAACTAATTGCCACGAGTAGAATCACTGAATTTCAGTGTACATCCCTAAAATAATAGGTAGTCCAACGTTCACGCATATTTGCAATTTATTTGTATTTGCATCGTACAACCGTAATTGATAATATGATATAGGGTGCGCAGAATACGATGGGACTTGGTTGGGGTATAAAAAAATGTTCATCCCTTCTGGTACAGAAAAGGAACATTATGATTATAATAAGCACCTCTCAAATCCATCATTCATTTTTCATGCCATTTTAGCTGATTATGATGATACGGTGGTTATATTGAATAACTCCTATAATAATACAGTAATAATCCCTATTTGCACTTGTATACATACGAATAAGTTTATCTATAGATATACTGATAGGTGACTTCGATTATATTTGTCAATGGGTATAAAAGGAAATTGAAAGAAGATGATCGCTCATAACATTATATTTATTATTTTGACTGATTCTAGCCATGTTTTTCATTTACTACTTGGTTGTTAAAGTAATCTTGACTGAATGGTAAGTTGTAAGTATCAACATAACATATAAAAGCTAAATCAGTTATCATTCATTCGTACAATTGATTCCTTCGTATTTGCGGATTATCAAAACGCAATTGAATCATCTCGTCAAGCTATAGCTATATTTTGATATGTGGTTATTTGAATACAGATATATGTACCACTTGCTCATACTTTACAATTCGAGTCCGAGACATCTATATGAATTTCTTTTAAGAGTGGAACACCGGACAGTGCAATGTAAAAATGCATGTAAAAATTTATGAAACGAATTAGGCTAAAGACAATTTGTATAGTTATGTTGTACATTAATGAGAAGGTAATCTTGTATATGACAATCAACGGCAATTTTTCATGATACTAGATAAACTAACCGTCTAATTAGTTTTGTCATAAGAAATTTGGAGAGGAATTTACCTTGCCAGAATGTGAATAAACATAAATCACAATATTAAATGATTGTATGAAATAGGAGGTCCAAGATGCGTATCGATTAATTGTAAGTGAGACAAAAAATATAGCGTGGCTAAAATACATGCATAATGTTGAATGTACTTATACATGCGTATTTAATTGATTTTGATAATTTGCAATTCGTTGAAAATTGAAAAGGACACGTCTGCCTTTTTGGATCCTAAATATGTTTACAGCTTGAGGGCAGGGTGGCTTTTTAAAACAAAACTGAACAAAGCACCTAATCGATGACATTGAGATAAACAAAAAAAAGATTGTGGAATCCAGTAATGTATGACGAGTTGCATGCACGCAAAAAGCAAGGATCTTAACATGATTTGGTGATTCTAATGTTGCTCCTTCTAATGATGCAATTAAAGAAGTGCATAATGTACACCAGAAGGAAGAAAGAGTTAACTGGTTTCGCTGTTTTTATGCTCATTCACTAGATTCGTCCATTAAATTTATGCATGATATTATGATAAGATATGCCATGTCAACAAGAAATTTTGACAAAAAGGTTGCATTTTACCTTCATCGAGTAACCACTTGCGTTTATGGACATTAAGAACAATCCCCATAAATAACTTTGCTATTGAACTTGAAAATGACGAAAGGGATATTTATATACTTGACGGAAATGAGATATTTATGTTGATCTGTGCCTTGTAAAACATACTACCTTACACAAGCCATAATTACATGTCTAATCATTAATTGTAACACATGAATTGTGATTCTCTATTGCAAACTTTAAATTATGATAAAAAGTTAAAAGAGGGGTGTTATGCTTCTACTTATAAACAAAATCATTTCACAAAGATTTTTTTAAAAAATGAATGAAAATTATGCATAAATTGCGAAAAAAAAGTCACTTACCGAAAGCTTCATGTTTTCCCACCACACGGTCCTGATTCTTCGGATGAGCAAAAAACTGCCGCTACGCGGTTTAACTTAGTTTCGGTTTTACAACATGCAAATTTTCATGTAACTTTTCCAGATCTACCCAAGAAATTTACGTTTTAACTTAACAGCTCAAAGTTTTAGAACATATTTGATGTACCAAGTAAAGAAACTAGTAAGAATTTGTCTTTGAAATACCTTCTTTAACGGTTACATAAGCAACTGATCTGTATTTATATTATGCTGCACTTTATTAGTTTGTAAAGGCCACTCATAACAATCCCTGCTGCAGGACGCTTCACTGACAAAGCTAGACTCGAAAATAAAAAAGGAACTGATGAGCCGACAGAGTAGTCTTTATATAGACGTGAGGTGCCTGTGGAGTATTATTATTAGCACAACTTGTCATCCACATAGCATTCATTGTGGCTAGCTAAACGAAGAAGGGGATGATATGGTTCATAAGAGTGTTTAGGATTTGCATATGATGATAATGATGATGAGCTGTACTAGTAGAATCGCACGTATTATTCATTGCTTTCATAATATGCGTCTCACTAGCCAACTTCACTATTAAAAGCACTAAAGCACGATCATAATAGAATGGGTTAAATATGCTTGTGTGCAATATTTAAAATACATGCATACAGTACAGAGCCTGAAGTGACTTCAACGAGGGGCATTGTGTATTACGTTAGAAAATAAGATATATTATAGGAAGAAAGGAAGGTAACGCGTGCTTACATATTTACGATGAACTTCTCCCTCATTCATGCTTATCTAACCGTCTAAACCCATATACGAGTTATGTAACTCGAATCCATCCTTTCACACTTTTTTGGGTACCTGACCAAAGCAGTCGAAATAATAGAAACTTCTTGGTTTGGAGTCATTATATTCGACAAACTCTTTTTAGAGCTCTGCGTCAACGATGACCCTCTCATTCCTCTTTGGATTCACTTTAACTAGATTAGACCACAAAACCAATGTCAAGAAAGCCGTGCAAGGATTTTTTGCATGAATTCATGATAATGGCCAGGTGATAATAATTTATTCATGTGTTGAATGCTGTTAATTACACCGTGTAAATCCTGCATCCTCTTCTTTTAACCCTTACCCTTACTAATTGATTTTGAGATTTAATTAAGCTTCCTTACATGAATACCAAACAAACTGGCAATTTCCACATCCTGTTCCTATCCTCTAAAAGATCACGCAAGAAGGTGGAGCAGTTTCTAGCTAGTTTGTAAAATATGGCCAATCAATTGTATGCATTAATGCATTCAACCTCAACGTATTACATGGTATTCACACTCACAGCTAATTCAGATTGGAACTTTCTTTCCGATAAAATATTTATAACATCTAATCAATCCTTGGGTCCGCCTTCAAGAACTTGAACCGGTGTCGTGACACTAGGAACTCCGCAACAGGAAGGTCACTTGACGAAAGGATGCAGAACCACCTTTCCATTTTTAGTCTCATTCTTTGGCTAACCTAAATATAAAAATAGTAAAAGACGAGCCGCCGAAACATAATTGACTCGTTTGAGGCAGAACGGAGTACACACTACTTACTAAAGAACATAACGTAGATGTAAACTTCTATCAAGTCCTGCAAAATGTTTTGTCATGCGTGATTCATGCATTTTTTATTGGTTGGCTGTTGTGTCGTCGTTGACACTGGTTGTTATTGCATATTGATATAAATATTCCAGCTATAGTACTTACATTTTAATCAGGAAAAAAAACTACATTTCAATGAGACCTACTAGCTGTCACCGTTACTTGCTCAAATAATCATTTCAAAACGACATATATCAGGTCGCCAAAATACGCTAATCATATATTTTTTATACCAGTGAACGTTGATTAAAACATTTGTCCTTTATTTTTCACTTCTTTATAAAAGCCACAAAAATGTAATGGTTTTAGCTAGTATGCATAAATTTTTCTTGCATGCATTAAGGATTTCAAAAAAGTAACCAGTTTTCTTGGCGGAATTAAGGAACAGAAAATTCATAAGCCCTTGCTGCTCACCCCATAACTTCTGCAATACAGACGTTTTTTAACCTTTAACTGAAATGTAGTCATTAACTCTCAAGCATTATGCTACTTTTGTCACGCACAAATTAGCATAATAACGATGCATATATTTGACAGTTGATGCAACAAGATAACATGGAATGCGGCCTTCCCATTGCACGTCCTTTTCACACTGTTCTTCATTAACGAGTCCATTGTGGAGTGGAGTCCGAAGAAAAATTATCAAAGCATATCTTTCACTTTTTTTACTTCTTTGACATCACCCATCCGTACAAACCAATAATTTCTTGAGCACAGACAACAGAGTATGTATGTTTTGAGGTCGTTTGCATGGAAATAACCGCAATTTACTGTTTTATGCAACGAAAAGGTTAGAATAGAAAACAGGGGGCAGATGAGGTGTCAGTAGAAAACTTATTACCTATTACTTGCATAAACAAACAAAGCGAAAATCGCAAGCCTGACGGACTAAACAATTAACTTAGTGAGAATTCCCAGATCTACGTGCACGCGTCACGCATAAACTTAAGTACAGAATTAGACAGAGGTAATTGGAATTCAGATTCAGATTCTGGAATTCGGTTAAATGAAGGATAATAGGTAGGATTTCCCAACAAACTGTTCAACTGCATATTTAAAATAAGCTATTTCTACACAAATTTTTGAGTAAGTAATAGTAGTCTAAAACAAGGATTTGTGCATGAGTATGACACTTGTGATTAATTATTTTAAGAAAATTGAGAGGTAGTTATTGCATAGCTGATATTTTCATTAGAGTTACTAAAACGTACATTGGGTTCAAATATACATCTCAGGAATTACCGTCTACCACTCAATCGCGTGGTTTTTGTAACTTGGAAATCTTGGAATGCTTGTCCTGGGCTTTGAAATTGACTAGATAATTCACGGAAACAGACAAAGTGAATAGTGACTGTCTATCAGTGAACAGTTCTAGAATTATTTTCAACTACTTTTTGCGAATAAATGAAACCGAGTAATATGTATGAATGACGTCGTACCTTATGCCCTGCTACAGTTTTTGGTCTGCAATTCAAATCTACAGAATCTTTATTATTTGACAATGAGGTATGCTTTGAAAATCATATCACATAACGACTCACAAGTTTTCATGCAAGTATTATCAGCTTATTTTCTAAAGAGAAAATCCCAGAATATTTTATTCCAGATTTTGGTTAAGCTTTTATGTAAATAATTAAGTATGCAAATTAATGCTGCGCAAATAATATGACCAGTCTGAACTGGAATATGCTTGTCTAATTCGTTTTCGTTGTTTTTGCATTCAGAATGAAAATCCAAGCGTATCATCATATTCATCATGCCAGGTTGACATTGAATGTCTTAAGGAGTCTTATTTATATTTGCTTTTCTATCATTTATATTAAATTTAAATTTCTTCTTTCTTTTTAGATGATAACCGTATAATTAAAATCGGGTTTGGCCATACAACAATACTTACAATTAGCTCATTACGAGTAATTGAGCGAACTATACAGCAAGAACTATACAAATACTTTCTTTACTTAAAACTAGTCATTCACGAATAATCAAAAAGGCTGCAAATTAGACGTTAAATTTATTTAAATTGGCAGTTAAACAAATATTTATT
>JAHZNA010005433.1:0-17085 GCA_027743935.1 Sinodicranocentrus sp. ZH6 | reverse complement strand
AAATAAAATGCTGACTCATGCTCATCTCCTGCCTGTCTTTAAAAGTTATGAATTTATTGATTTCTTCTGCTAGCAGAAAAAAGCTCTAGAGTATTTATTAGACATAAAACCCAAGGACATGCTAATCATTTCTGAACCATTTCCCAACCAATCGAGATAATGGGCTCATTATAGCAAATCTAATATGTTATACGTTATCGGTTTTAAAGGGACAAACGGGATGTTTAAACGGTTGTAATATTATCATCGCCATTACACAGGGTAAATGTTACCTATCTCGTAATTGAATGTTCGCCGTTTCTGCCAAAACTGCTCCAATTTTTAATGCTTTAAACTTGAATGAAAACTAGTCTTTTGAAAGAGATGTAAGCCAACTCGGTGAGTGTTATTTGCTATTTCTGGCACTCTTCTCGAGTTGTTTTTGTCAAATTGTGGTGCAGTGCCAGTGTTGATGTTGGTATTTACTTTACAGTATTGTTAACTTGCGGCTAGCTTCTCTCAATGTTTTTTTACGTGGGTGCTGCTGGCTGATGCCTTTTATCTAATCGTAACCATCGTCGGAATAGTAAAGTCAAGCAGACTCAGCTTCAAGTTGACGACGTTCTAATTCAAGGAGCGTTTCAACGTACGCGATTATACATTTTCAAGTTGGGGTTTCTTTTATTGCAATGATTCTGTCTAAAATGTAACACGATCCAGATAATGAAATAGGTCACCTATGCTGTACTCTAACAAAGTTATTGGCAGATTAGTTCCGTGGAAATGTACAAGGCATGGCATAAATGAAACGCTTGCTACACGAATTACATGTGTTTTTCAGAGCACAGCATTAGTTTTATAGATAAATGTTGTTTTCTCGACCTTAATAATTTGACACTTGACATTGTAATTTGTAATTGGACAGCGTATAATATAACAAATACACATAGATTATAGACATGCAAGCAGAATACTAAAGCATATTATGTCTTCGTTTTATTGAAGATTTTGCCATATCCTATAAAAGTTTGGTGAAGTTTACGGAATTTCCTTTTTCACTTTCCTTTCTGTACGTCGTATCAAAGAGTATTTTCCAATTTGTATGTGACATCATATGATACGAAAGTTTCTGCTTAAATTTCTTCTTAAATTATGATAATAATGGGTATACGATCTCGTGGCTGACGATATAAACTGAGATTTTTCGGTCCCACTCTCTTCTGCACTCAAGGTTTTGGTTACGACCTTTATAATGATGTAAAAATATGTACATTTACAGTCTTGTGCTGACACTGAGCAGAAATGACTACGACAACCAACAGCTAATCTATGTCGGCTCATTAGTTCCACTTCGTTAAATGTACGAAATGGTAAGTTTCACGCGTCTTACTTATTTACTGCAATTCTTGATTGCAATTTTGCCGCAGTAAAAAAGGATCCCATTTTCCTGCACAATAATTACCATCAAGAAGCTCATCAGATAGTACATGAAAACGATATTTAGATATATTTCTAATCTTCTGGTGATACTCTCACTGTGGTATTTATTAGCTACGGATGAGTACACAAACACATGGCTAATATCCATGAAGGCCATAGGGATCGGCTTGAATATCTCTTTACTGACTTTCCCCGACAAAATAATGGAGAAAATGTGTGAAGCATTTCACGGTTCGTTCAGGGAAACTGAATGACACGTCGTTGAAAAAGGATGAGACTGGGGGAACTAGAGAATATATTTTTCGGTTTGCGAAGTTCCTTGTTAAAAAAGCAAAGTTTACACGAGAAAAACATCATTCCATGACATGGCGCAAATGAGAGGATATCATACCAGTATTTGATGAAATAGGTCCTTAAGGAACTTTTGGATCAGGCATCGACCAAGGGTTAACATGAAAGCCACCTAAGGAGTTGAAACCAAGTTGAGGTTCGTCGGGGTTTCTATTCATTCATTCTCATTCTTATAAACTTCTCCATCTTTGCATAATGCATTTGGATATAGTGTTTACATCAAGAACTATATTTTGTACACAGAACGAGCGCATATAGTTTTCTCCCAAGCACAATTTTTCCCTTTTTTCCACGTCAAGAATAGAATAATATTGTGCTAAAGCGAAGAGCTAAGTTCATGAACAGGAAGAAAACGTGTAGCCCCAGTTCTTTTTTTCGCCTTGGCGTTGATGACATGACGTGAATTGAATTTATTATTAAAATCGTACAAGCAGTCACTGGACTAAACATGCATAGAAAGAAACCTTCAACTTCTTCATACGGAGTTCTTTACACCTTTAACGAAATCGTGCTGGTGGAAAAAATGTATTTTGTTGGAAACGTGAGAGTGTGGTGGTAGATGAAGAAAAGGCCAACGATAGGGATGATTATAAATGTGTGTAGGTATGTTGATCATGAACACGCTGTCGTTCACACCTTTTCTTCCTTTGAACTTATTCTGATGAACAATGAGGTTTCATAAACCGACGTGTGGGCCGTGAGACCTACCTCTTTGGTATTTCCTGATAACATGGGAGACGACGGACTCTGTGTGATTTTGTGAATTATTTGGAGATTTTCGTAGAAGGTTCGAAAGAATGTTTATACGAGGCTAATAAATAAGTTTGTGACCAATGTGCTGAGAAACTTAAGTGATTTAATGCAATCGATACCATATCACTGTCACGAATGGTGCAACCAATGCAATGGAATGAAGCTCAATAAGAAATCTAATTCTAATTTTGGATGGTGTGTCATGGTCATGACATGACGTAGCTAGTGGCAGTTATTAAAGCAGAAGACATGCTTGTAAAATATTCAAATAAATGGTTGAGAAAAGCAAGATAACAAGAATATGGACACAAATCAGACATCAAGATCAGATCTGTTGAAAGGATCGGAAGGGTGGAAAATTATGCATGCGAAGAAACTATTGTAAGATTAAAGGTGGCGTAATTAAACTTGTTGAGCTGTGCTTTTTGCAATGGATTTAATGTCAGTTACGATCTTCGAGTGACTTATGCTTGACGTTCATCTAATTTCATTGAATTCCATCCATCTCTTCCAAGGAATTTAGGTATATAAATATACTTGGATTTTGCATAATCCCAACAGGGTTAATAATGCGTAATATATACCTTTGATCTGAGCTAGAAACAACTATGTATGTTCAAAATCTCCTTAATTACTTGACTAACTTTCCCTTTGTCGATTTTCTGCCTTTTCTCATTTACATAATGTAGTAAGCATTATTATGCAGATCATGGCAAAGGTAGAAGTTTCACTGCTGTTGTCGTTGTGGTGTGCATATAACTCGAAGTGAGCTCCAATTTTCTGAGTGACGGGAAACAAAATTGGATTTTGTCCAAGAAGCGAGTAGACTATTCGGAACTTCTTTTGTGCGGTATTTGGAGCAATGACGGTGGGCTCGGCTATTATTATTATGAAACTTCTTGAAACTCCGTCCTAATACACAAAGCAAGAGTTAATCAAACGCGGAAAGTCATTTAGTACTTTTGATTTACGAAAATGGTAAGTAAGAAAACCATTTGTTGAAACTTCATGAACATGTTGCTATTCTCTAAATATGAATAGTGAGTAATACAATGATTACACTTAAGTTATTTACACGTAATATGCTACTATCATGTTCATATATTTGCTTCTTTACGTAAACCTAATATTCTGATGCTTCTGATTTTGTAACCCAACCTGTGATGATGAATATAGTTATTTGACAAGCTAATTAGGTAACCATACAAGACATGCAATATCTTGCCTGCTCTTTTGGCTTTAGGTGAAGTTAAGACAGGAGCAAAGACAAGGAAATGATTGTGAGAAATATAATTTGTTTTCATGCGAATATTTGCCCTGTTCGGTTAAATATATTTACCTCATCCGCTTCAAACTAGCGTATATGTTAAGTCTAAAGGCATCAGAAATCACCAGCGCATCGTATTTATGTAGATACTTCAGGAATTACAAAGCTAATTGTAAGTAGGTTTGCATTCGATGACACTTAAATCTATCACACAGCCTGCTGCCGGCGATATGAAGATTTAATTTGGAGCATTAATGCATACTTGATTATTATAATTATAGGTATGTGTTGTGGTTGTCAAATATCAAGTATAACCACAAACTACCTTTTACCATGAGTTTCTCGTAAAAAATGTAGGTTAGCGTTTATTACGCTTATGCTACTACACTGGTATTATACTGATTACTGATACTATATGAACGTGCTATGTGCGCCACACTTTAGTTAGGTAATATAAACGATTGCAGTTGAATTTTTTCACATCGTATCTACGTTCAAAACAGAATGCTTATACAAACTTATTAGCAACTTTGAAGTCGAGTGGATAGCAAACATGATTTAAATCCACCTGTAGGCAGGAAAAAAGCAATCATCTCACTTTCCTTTTACCACTTACCGCCACCATTCAATACAAGAGCTCGTAGTGCAACATGTACTTATGAAATGTGTTTTGGTTGCATATTTAAAGTACTCTGTAACATTAAATATCATTATGGTCTTATGCATCGCGTTCGCATCTATAGATTCCGGGAGCATAAGCATAAAACTATATATCGCATCATCATCTTCAGTACACATCAAACGAGTGAAAAGAGAAGATCCAATATTTACTTTTGTTTCCTTGTCTCGACTTAATTTCAATGCTACTTGCGGCTGTATAAATTCAGCAATGCCTTTGTCACACACAAAATGACAAATGCTCTTTCTTCGTGATTATTATTGCATTTTATGTACTCTGCATAAAAACCTATTATTGTAAATAGGCAAGTTGTGTACTCACATAGGTACACACGACGGCCTATGGTTCACTAGCTACAATCCTAAATGTGCAAATAGACGAATACTTGGGGCAACTTGTTTACAAAAGATTTTCTCCGTTTTTATATGTATCTCGTGATTCTGTTGATGCTTCTACCAAATATTCTCACTGCTCACTGTGCGTATGCAGAATTTCTTAAGCTTTTCGTGTTTGTAAACTAGTAATGAATTCGTCTACTTTCACTTTGCCGTTGGTATCCTAGCTTGTTATCGTTGGGATATTCGTTGGCATTCACACCGGGGAAGCAACCATATAGGAAAGAGGCAGAGTGGAAAAATTCTGTTTACTCTTTTTACTCTGCTTTTACCATTTACACACAATCGTATCCTGTTCACTACCCATGGATTCATCCAATTTAAGGGGAAAAATTGGAAGCAGTTGCTTGCTGTTTTCCTTTGTAAAATAAACAAAAACAAAGCACCGAAGCATCATACTATCATAGGCACGTACTCAAAGAAAGTACATTGGCCATGAGTGTGGGAGGCTTTGTTATAATTAGGGGAAAAAGATTGTACAAAGTGACCTAAACCAATAAATACTATGAATATACGAGAGAAATGCTGTTACTGGTTTTTATGTAAAAAAAATCTGTACGGGTTTGTATTGTAGTGTTGTTTGTAAAACTGAAAACTGTAACTCTATATATGCATGCACTATACGAATTATACGATACATATGAACCGTTTGTTTCTCAAATTCTCGGTACGATTCAATTTATTGAATTCATTCCCTATACCAAAGTTTGTTAGGCTTAAACGGATTTTTATGCATTTAAAATTAATGGAACTAGAAGGTTAAAGGGGGAAATGTTCAAGTGCAGATAATCATTTCAATTTGACTAGGATTGATGAAGTTTCCTGAGTAGTGAGTATGTATGTGAAGGGATGTTTAAAACTAACTTGCACTAACTTTGGTTGAATAAACAAAAAGCTTTAGCATTCCATTTGAGGATAAATTTCGCGAAAAAAGTGTCCTTTTTTTATAGGTTGATGAATGACACAGCGATAGTATGTAACAAGAGAAGAAAGAATGATAATGACAATTTAATCCCAGACCACAGGTGAATTGCTCGGAATAGAGGGGCTTTAAAATGGAGCACTGTTTTATACAACTACGTCTACATAAGGGTTTCCACAAGATTAATGGCAGAGTATGATGTGGTATATGGTAATAATACTTTTTATGGTTGGTGCAGTCTAGCTAGTGGTAATGATGGTAGTCAAATGCCATTCATTTTAAGTAAACTAGACCAGTTAGAGTTCGTTTATACAACTTTTAAAACATGCATTTTTCTTATTCCTTCCTCCTTCACAAGCGGATAATGTGAAGAGACAAAAAAGATTCTGTGTGTAATGGAATGGGAATGCTGTTTGAGAATATAATAATTTCGAACTATGTAATGTAAGGAATAAGAGTAAATGTGTTCTTTTGTTGAAACAATGTCATACATTTTGAAAACGTGAACCTTCAGTTTAGATCAAAGGAAAGATGGTTGATTTGATACTATCATCCAGAGTTATGCACATTGTTACTGTGATTGTAAGTTGCATGTTATCCAGTGAAATTATTTGCTTTGAAAGAGAAAAATCTTCAGTGGAAACAAAAACTTTCTTTATTTTGTGAAAAAGGCTCTTGAAAAAAAGTTCGGCGGTATCACTTTATGTCTTGCAATCCTTACATGAATACCAGTTCCAGGAACTATGCTTTTTGTTTCTTTTGAGCTCCAGCCCATAGGATTTCCTTTCTTCTGAGTGTGTTACTGTTTCTCTAGTCTCCGTCTCTATCGTACCCTCTGGAGGGTATCGCTTTCAATTGTCACGCGCCATCATATGATGTGATGGGAAGTCACAGCACGGTTATGCAATATTCCATGTGGAGGAACCGGGGCGACTCTGAGACAAAAAGTTGGAAACCGGTGCGACAACTTGCCATGATCTTTTTTTCTTCAATAATCTAACTGAAACTGAACTTGTAACTTGGAAGACAAGAAAAAAACTTTTCTGTGACAACAATATCGTAGTGCACTGAAGCGAAAGGATGAAATGATGGGAAAAAAAGTAATTCCATCGTACGAGAGAAAACCCAGGAGGAAGTTGTACTTTCTCAGAAAGCCAACAATAATAAGAGTAATGCAATAATGCATCAATTTAAGGTGCAATGCTTACTAGGCCAGTGTATATTCTGATGTAGTTATCTATAAATAAAACTAATGCCAACTCATCGCATACCCAAGATGAATTCATACGAACAAACGTTGTCGTTATTACGAACATGATGTTATATCAGTGAAGTCACTTTGCTTGCATACCCCTCATAACCTGGAAATATTGGGTAAAGTAAATTTGTTCATAATAGAGCATTAGTTTCATTAAACCCTTCAAATAAATTTTATTCTTTTAAAGTCTACTGAACATCATGTGGTTGAGCATAATAACAATAATAATAAGTATTTTACATTGAGCGAAATGTGGAAGTCCAATTTAACATATTAATCACACCAAAGGTACACATGTAATAGTATAGTTGCATTTGCCATCAAAGAATACGAATAAACTTTGAATATTTATTTTTCATACTTACACTAAAAATGAAAAATAATTCAAGCTTTACAATACATGTTAATTATTTCTAGTAATCGTAGTTATTAACTTAATAGCAAGATACTAAGAACATACACACAACACAATCGAATATGTACACGAAAACGCTTTGATTCTGATTGAAGAACTGAGCACGAATACATAGCAAACAAAGAAATTTTAAAAACATACCTACTTTCACTAAATCCTAATTTTTGTAACAAGATCAATCATTTAACATAATTAATGTGTTATGATACCAGCAAACTACTTTATGTGAAGTTCGTGAGGACTATTGAGACGAAATCATGCTAATAACATAATCATCACCTAATCATGCTAATCATCAAGAAAGGATTCAAAAATTAGCCAGGTCTACTACTTTCTCCAGACCTTCCTCTTCCTCACGCGTTGGACATCCTGCCTGGTACAATGTGTGTGGTTGGCCAACGTTGGAAAAATAACTTTGACCAAATCCATATTCGTTGTTACTATAAGATGACTCACATTCCGGCTGCAGGTAACTGACAGTGGTTTGGCTACAACTGTCGTCATTAATCATAGAATTAGAATTAGAAAACTGATCATAGTTCTCTCCCACGACATCACTCGTCATTGAAGACGAGTAATTTGACGTTTCTTCATCCTCCTCTAGTCCATTTATTTCAGGATTCGAAGAAACTTCAGTTGGCTTTTGATCTGCATGTTGCTTTACAGTATGCTTCGTCACACCTTGCTTGCTTCGATAAATTGCAGAACAAAATTCGCAAGGATATGATTTAGCCATATGAGTGTTCACATGAAATTGAATTTCCCGAATTGATTTTGCTACAAAGCCACAGTATTGGCACGCGATGTTACCCTTTTCATAATGCTTTGACTTAGGAACTGCTAATCGAGATGAAGATGGGAAAGGGTTGTTATTAATACGGACGGAAACTTTCATTGGTGGATCTGTTACATTATCAGCTCCTTTCCCTCCTCGGCTTCCTTTTCCCCTTGTCTTTCTTTTGTAAAGTAGTTCATAATTGAGATCTCCGGAGGAACGCTCGCTGGATGCTACCACAGATCTTTTAGCAGCCGAAGGAGAATACGGAGTTTGAAGCGTTGATGGTGAGGGGGTATTTGGGACGGAAGATAGATTAGACACCGAAGTTGGATCCATTGACTCCGAAAGAGGTTTTCTTTTCCGTTTTTCCACTCTGCTTTGATTGGAAAAATGCACACGACCAGTCTTTCCCGAACTTTTGTTTCTTCTTCGCATACTCAAATTTTTGAATGGGCTTGCTCTCTGTCTGTCTACTTTTTCATTTACTGCATCATATTTCTGGAGTTGTACTTTAACACAATAGGGACATTTGAAGGCCCCATTTTCACATTTATTTTGATTTAACAGATGAAGGACAACAGGATCACCGGTATCAAACTGGTGTTTGCATGATCCACAGCTTAAACGATCCCCAGTTTTAGCGCTATTCTCAAGATTATTAGACCCGTTGTTAAGTTGAGCCGAGTCATCCTTCTCTATGTTAGGCAACGACTTTCTATTTCAATACCAAAATAAATGTATTTATAAAATTTAAAATAAAATTTATACTGATACTTGAGTTTTAAGCCCTTAGTCTTTATCATCAGACAAAAACAACATACAACAGATTGCTAGCATTTAATACTCAATATTCACCGATATGACATATGATGGTTGATGGTTAGCATTAGTTAAGCAGTAGCAAAGCAATGAGAAATTGTATATCTTACTTTGCGATAATTGGTTTACGATGATTCAACCGATTGTGCTTTTGAATTTCAGCCGTAGTTTTGAATTTACTTGGGCACTGCTTGCACTGATACCATGAGCAATCATCCTCATCCATCATAAATGACGTTAGACGTACAGATTCTTGTTGTTTACCTCCAACCTCAAACCTCCTACCTGCGACATGAAACATAAATTTGTAGAATTAGAAATTGAAATGGTCAAAGTTGAAAGTAAATTGGTGGCACTACTAATCTAATTTCTTGTCACTTGTCTTTTGTGCTTGCTTACATAAAGTGACCGACCGAGCAGAAGCAAGACAGTCCAAAAACAAACCTTTCCTGGTGTTAAATTTTGAATTTGTACTTTTTACATTACTAAACAAACTGATTACTTTACACTACGTTTGACGTTTAAAAATGGATACAAAACTATGAACAAATTGACTGTTAACCAGTATTATTTACAAACGTTGAACAATATTATAGAACAGGTACACCATTTATTTTAACTACACTAAAACCTAAAAAAATTTACAAATGAACTCTGCCGACTACGGATAAACCATGTAGAACCAAAATTATTCTAGATACGAAAACAAAAATCATAAGCTCTCGTCTCTTCTGTAGCAAATGTGCTCAGTCTCTCTGCATAGCTCTCTTGAATAAAAACAACAACGCAAGGAATCAGATGGAAGAACGGAGATTTGAATATCGACACGTTGAAATCCCACACTCGTCATATTCTATGTTTTTTTTCATGAATGGAGTTGCACGGACCATGCATGTTGCATCTTGATCCAAGCCATATTGATGCGTTTTAAATGCTTACGCATGCATTGACACATGGACAGCTTACATGCCACATGTTTTAGTTTCTTTTTTTACATGAAACATGAAATGCTTTTGTGTTGTGTATAATACTGTGTATGAAGTACTTTAGTACTTCTTGGCTAGGATTTTCTGAGAAATCCTCTTCATGTACTTGAAGAAACCAATGGACATGGATAGCACGTGTGAGCACAGACGCTCCGGCTTTTGCTTAGACTATGGCTATATCGTGTCAATGAAATGGAACTGGACACTGGACTGGATATTTGACCAAAGACGAGAAAAACCGAAAATATTATATACCACTTTTATTTTTCATTTTGAGTACATGGGTAGCTATTTTAAATTGTCAAAAATTAAAAGTCATATAGCCAAATAAATCTTCTTGTGAATATGAGAAGGCGCGTGAGATTATGCAAATTTAGCTTGTTGGGTCGTAGACTCGGGGTCCACTCCGGTTTGGTTAAATGTATGCATGTTTAGATATTGAGTTAATTATGTGCGACAGCTCCTTTTTTCCCTCTTTATAAACTCAGGAAACAAACGACTAGTCACAATCATCCTACGGAACTTCCTCACGTTGTTGTGAGTGACTTATATAAAAATTTGGTGGTGGTGGGGTAAGTAGGGAACTGTGTATACTACCACTACCAAGCGAAAATATTTTGCAGTTCATCCAGATATTCTTTATTCCTAAGCTGAACTATAGTCAACTTTTTTTATAAAGAGTATGGTACCAATCTTCCTTTTTCCAAGCAGAGAATTACGTGATCAATGTATGCATGGTTCTATGCCTATATTTTCTTACTATAAAACATTGTACGAACTACAACGTTGTACTTAAGTTAAGCATGATTGCTCATGTTACAAAGTTACAATGTATTTCATTGCAATGCCCCAAAGCCCTATAAATCTTCATAGGGAACACAACCATTTCGGTAATCTTAGATTTTACTTGTTACTCAGCATGCCTACATGGTATCCATTGCGATGTAGCTTTCTCTGGAGAGAAAGGCGTGAAAACGAGTAAATTTAATCTGTCAGTTGCTCTACAAAACAAGACTTGTGAAGCAGATAGGAATAAATATTGAATAAACATGCTGAAAATGTTGGCAAGTTCGCTTCAAGGAATTCACTTCTCCAAAAGATTCTTTGTGTTGGCTGTTTCACCAACTTTTGTTTATTCCGTCATTCTCCTTTCCCCTTTTGCAAGGAGAGAAAAGAAAGAGAAAAACGAGCCAGGAAAGCGATATGACTCGTGCTTCCTGGAAACTTTAATTTCACCTGAAGTAAATTAGGCCAAGCCAAACCTGCTCACAAAAAAATCTCTTACGTGTTACAAGTACTTCAACGTTATAAAGAGTCAAGTTCTCAAGTTCTACAAAATGCTCACAGAAGAGTGTTATCAATGATTATGACTAGGTATCTTCTCAGCTTGCACGGCACGGCTTGAGACGAATTTAAAAAAAAACTTTATGACTAGCACAAATTAGAACATGTCTACCTATTTAGGAATGAACCTGTGACATCTCATTATTCTATATTACTTATATAATATAAATAATTTATACTAGCAAGTGCAACAATGTGATGTAGCTTCATACAAAAGTTTGCCGTAACTTCTTATCACTTCAACTGGTTGAGGGGATGCGTAAAAGAAGAAAAATGAGAAAAGTTATGAGCTACGTAATATAAACTCCTCCGACATTAGTGTCAAATTACGTTATAAGGCGAACATATCATCGTGGTCAAGCAAAAATATTGCCTTTCATTTTCCAGGTTTTCTTCCTTCATACACCTTCTATGGAAAACTAACATTCCCAATTGGCTTTTCCATGGTACATGGATCTACTATCTACTTTAAAAGACATCCTTTGTCTTCATCTATATTTTCCCTGTCTCGAATTTCCCCCTTTAGACTTGGAAGCCTTACTCTTACTCACTTAGTATTCTCATGAATAACACTTTGTAATAAGATAAACATGTCAAACTTTCATCTCTGAAGAGAAATTTCCTATTTTTAAAAAATACTATAACGCTCTTTGCTTTCTTCTATTTCACAGTGCAAGGCGAACACTGAAAACTACACAAGGGGTGCTTTTCTCTCTTGATGCTGACTACCAACAACCAACACATATACCAGTAACATAATTAGCTTAATCCAAAGGAATCCTCAATTATATCCCGAACAAGCTACTGAACTCAGGCCAATGAGACTTTCACAACTTTCCACCAGAGCCAAGTAATTCAAAGAGGGACACATTAACTCAAAAGTGGAACAACAGGAAATATTTTGGAGCTTTCTTCATTCATACCCATACACCAATACACCAAACAAAAGAAATCCTAGCTGTGAGCCATGTGGTGTGCACAAAACAGGAGGAATTTCTTATATTAGCTTTCTCGAAACCGGATATTATACCAACAAAACTATTACCACCAATGGTAGTTAGTACCAGTTTCCAAAGGGCTACCGTAAATCAAGCTAAATCTTTAGGGTCTCGTCCACGGTCGGCTACTCACACAAGTCACTCCAGCATTCCTTCCACTCCAACTCGTCTTCATTCAACACTGCTTCATTGTATGCAGTTGGATTACACGCGGCTTTCTCCATCTTATGAAAAGAAGCAAGAAAAAAACCATTGTGAAGGAAAAATAACGTTGACACTGACAAGTTTCCTCCCCAGTTTTTACGAGCAAAGTACAATATAGAATAGTCTTCAACATCATCATCATTTTCTCCTTGTGTGGGTAGTAAGCTCGCTGCTTCTGCTTTAAGTGATATACTTTTCATCCGTGCTTTCTCAAATTTTTCTGAAAAGTGAACAAAACTGTGTGAACTGGTGTGTTGGACGTGAAAATCTAGAAACATCAGCAACTTTTATCTTCTGAGAACAAAAGACAAATGCTTTCAACATCCGTCTGTTTTTGCATATGACATACTTAGGTGTTGTGTATTTCCGAAAATAAAGTCAAGCGTCCCCATCACCACACCACATTATCAGTCTTGTGCTGTACTGTAGCGTCGAAAGAATGTATGCAAACGCAAAACTATTCCTTTGAGAAATATCCAGAAATAAGCTGGAGATTCAATTAAGACAAAAAACTGACATGAAAACAAGAAAGAACTTAGACAGTATCAGATTTCCCGGAATAGCTGCACATTATATAGTAGATTTCTCCAGTTTGTTGAACTGAACAAGCAGCAACTCCAGAGTACAAAAACTGTATCCTGTCAAGTTATAAATATGAAAACGCCTACACAAATAAGATTCCTCAAGTTTACTCCACTGTATAATTAGCTACTCGTACCCACAGCTTTTCTTCGCTTTTATGTCTTCGAAGAAAATCTCAAAACTTTTCGAATGAATATATAGAGTCAAGCAAAGTTCAAATTTTGTGAATGAGCAGCTCTGATCAGTGTGATTTCTCATTTATAATTTACGGCTCCATGCAAGTTGTCATCATAAAAAGCAAATAGAAATTGCGAGACTCCCATAAAAACTATACTTGGAGACTTTTCGATAATAGTAGCTTCTCCTTCTGGCAATGAAATGAAATAAAGTCGTATGAATGCAAACTCACAAGTGAATGAATTTATTCGCGGTTGATGACAATGACAATGGTACTTTCTTAGAAGCACAGGAAAGGACGGAAGCTTACATATTATCATCCAGCTCTGGAGAAAGGGGATGATTAAAGAAAATTACAATTCTGAAGTTTCTCCGACAGCGATGATACGCATCCAACCACTACTACTTATTACTGCTGTCTATACAGCTATTTAAATAAAAGAAGGAAAACTAGAGCCAAAAACCAAGTCGTCAACAACAAGTCCCATCTATCTCTATACATATTGCTGTTTTCTACACGATTGCTCCCTCTACTCTAGTCTATATTCCACCTAATGCTGGTCTACTCGCCAAAGGAAAAAATTGAATTCATTTAACCATAAAAAGAGAAAAAATCTCGAAAGATATCCTTTTCTAAAGAAAGAGATAAATCATAATTTAACAAAGCACAGCAATTATGACAAAAGCAGACGACTCTACAATTGAAGACGGTCACGCCGGCCACGGCATTATTGATGCCAATAACGAGAACAATCCCGAGGAATTTCTCTGCTACAGCAGCCATAACCTAAGTTACTTGATGGAAACGCTGGATTCTACTAATGGGCATGGTCACGGTGGTAGCAATATTACTTCTGTGTTCACCGATCTATACCCCGACATCTCAAAACTATTGCAAAGCCACAAGCCCAACGCAGCCACAGAAGCAGGAGGCACTAGTGAGTCACCCCACTCCGCCAACAACTTCACTTTCTGTCCAACCGAATGGGATAATTTGGTTTGTTGGCCAGAGACCTTGGAAGGGCAAACAGTGACACTTCCATGCTTTGGCATGTTGAATGGGATCTTCTATGATACATCAAGTAAGTTATGAAACGGCCAAATTTTTTAAGCGCTTTCTCTCATTTCTCTATTTTTT
This sequence comes from Sinodicranocentrus sp. ZH6, assembly GCA_027743935.1. Taxonomy (NCBI): domain Eukaryota; kingdom Metazoa; phylum Arthropoda; class Collembola; order Entomobryomorpha; family Entomobryidae; genus Sinodicranocentrus; species Sinodicranocentrus sp. ZH6. The sequence goes on along the minus strand of JAHZNA010005433.1, from coordinate 2,600 downwards.
GCATGGCTTTGCAATTGTCAAATCCTGACAAAAACGAGATTGTCTCAAACATTCATACATTTTTATTATCATTGTGACCTACACTGGCCAATTTTGGAACACGTCATCGGAAGAAGTATAATGTAGCTTGTCATATTAATCTCAGAAATTTGACAAAATAACGGACAGAATGGACAGCGATAATCCCATGGGATGTTAGTGAGAGAGAGAACAGACATGGCTGCACAGTGTAAAGATATGATGATTCTGGCTGTTTTTCAAAATCCCATTCACTCATTCATGACTGGAGTGCACCACAGCGGATATATAGGATCACAATTTTAAATAACAGGATTTTATTTTCCTGTTGGCTCAATAACGGAAGTTGATTGGCTAATATTTGCCATGTAGCTTGATTGTGGGATACTCTGAGGTCTATATATTATCCGTAGTGCATGAGCACGCTTGAGTGTTTGCGCTTGTGGTTGAAGCGTCTATAGGGATATATGTGCTTTTTGTAATCCGCAATCATATATTTCCTTTGCACTCTGCTTCCTTAAGGGTTATATGAGCGGCCATGAATAAAAATACAGTCTTACATTAGAAAAATCAAATTTTAGGTATAAACCTTCATATTAATTACTTTTAAGCTCTGAGAATTTTGACAGAAAAAAACAACAGCTTTGCTTTAAGCTGAAGCTTTCGAGTCTTCCCTTACATTTCCTTGTTTTACTCATGTGAAAGTAGAGAGGAAGACAGTGAAGGCTAAACTCGAAAGTAAAAATAAATATAGGACGATTGCATTTTGTTTACTTTTGCTGTCCGTTACTCCAGCTTTTACTTTACTCTGGAGACAGCTTGTCCATCTTTTGTAATTTTACACAAGTGTGATGGTGATATCGGATGAAGGGGATTTGTATCGTTACACTAACAAAATAAACCTTTCCAGTCGTACGGAGGTGTATTACTTACTTTGGAAAGTAGAACAAAAGAAGAGGGGGAAATGCAAGGAGTAATGTATATTTGTTTCATCGTGCAAACAAACAGTAATATTTTAATGGACAATTGTTTTCATTAGTTTTCTAACATAAGTCTGTCTGCTAAACTTGTTTCTAGTTCTTTTATAATTGCTCAGTATTACTTTTATTAACAATTGACAATGCTTAAAAATCAACTTTCATATAAAAAAAATACATGCAGATGTATACAAAGATTTAGCTGCATAATAGAAGCCACATTTTTCATGGAAGCAATCAACATGACTTGGAATTTTTCAATTCTCTTCAATTCACTAATCGTAAATTAAGACTTTCTATCGCAAGTCCTACCGACTGCGTCAATATAGACATTCCGAGGAAAAACAAGCACACATATTATTAATTGTAAGTGAAAGTATACCAAGTTGAGCGAAGTCTTCAGAACTCCTTTCAAAATTCTGTTGGAAGCCATCCAAGAATAACTTTGTTGCAAAGAGTTTTTATCGCAAATTATATGCACTAATTGGCAGTGACGAATTTTCCTTCCCTTTTAATTAGATTCTGTGCTTTGAAGCAGTTTCGTTTGCTGCCCACTAAATTCTCAATGCCTTTCATTTCTGGTTGAAGTAACCCGGTAAAAAGGGCAAACTCATATTTCTCAACTTTGGTGCAAACAGTGGAAATCAAACTCAGAGATATAGTCCGCTAGAAAAACAAGTTATTGTGCCTTTTTCTTTGAAGAATTCTAATTTCTTTGTTTCCCAACTAATCTTGCCTTGCCTAATCTTTTGTTGCGTTGTTTGCCCTGTAATCAATATAATTTATCCCTGGGCACCAGTGGACAGCGTTTAGGGTTACCCCTTGCTTTTGATGATAACACGTGAAGGACTGGAGTAGACATTCTTTCGATGTGGGGAATTACAAGAAAGACTTTAAACTATTTTATTAAGTCGTCTCACGATTTACAATTTACTCATGTGAAAGTATTTGACTGTAAACTTTTTCTGTGCACACTTTAATTAATGATTGCTAGCATCGTTCGAGCTTCAATTCGTTTGGACTCACTTGTTTCACCTTCGTTGCAGAGTTACTAGAAGCTGTGGAACGAATATTGGTAAATTTTTTATATCTAAATCTACAATACATGTTTTGTTCCCACTATTCACATTTATTGTTATCTAGTTTCGATCTAATAAAAACTTCAATATGATCCAGTTGAAACTGCTGAAATCGTGAAAATTTGCTAACTACACGTAAATTGGAGGAAAAATTCGTCGTCTCTAATTATAGGAGGAGATGGGCTCTCTCTAAATTAATGAATTGGGGATGGAAAGAATTCGTGTAGTGAATGTAGCGTAGTCTCCAATTTTCGACATATGCACCTACTGAAGCGTGCTCTCTCTCTCTGGAAGCAATTTGCAGAAAATGTGTAGTCATTGTCAGTGTCAGCGCAGAAAAAGAGAGCAGCAATAATAATAACTTGTCTTAACACAGGCCTTGTATAGTATGTACTCATGTACTGCTTTTGAGCTCCCTTCAGTCTGTGAATGTCATTTCATGAAGTTGTACAGTGACTACTGATGATGATGAAATATTCTCTTGATCCCCTCGAAAATGAAGAAATGATCTTTTCCCACGCAATAG
>JAHZNA010005432.1:0-42345 GCA_027743935.1 Sinodicranocentrus sp. ZH6 | reverse complement strand
ACCCCTCGGGGGTAGGGGGGATATTTTGTCATTATGTATATATCCGAATTCATTTTAGCTACCTTACGGCCAGCTTATGTTAGGATATGTACGTTCATTCATTGCAGAACTTTCATCTACGTATTTATAATTGCCTTACAGCGAGTTTATTTTGTATGTAATTAGGGATTCCCTAAATTTTCTAGGGAAATTATACTGATACTCTTACTAACCTACCTAAACCGATTCCTTTTAATCGACCTCAGTTATCACTCCTCTTGGGTCTAGAAAAGCCCTAGTTTAAAATCATAAGCCAGTCAGATAAGAAAGACTAAAAAATATGTTTGCGGACGAAGGGAAGGTCCTGCGGACAGTTTGTCAGGCATTTTCTGCGAACTGCAAATTTGTCTAAAAATGTCTAAAAATAGAAAAGTATATTCCGCAGATTGTCGGCGAGGATTTTTTGCGGACTAGAGATTTTTCAAAGTATTTTACACATCATAAACAGTTACAGGTCAAATCATTATACTTATTTTTCCCATTAAATAAACTTTTTAAGTTTTCGGTGTGTGCATGCGTCAATATATCACATAAAGTCGCATGTCACATTTACACTTAAAACTAATCCTACACTATATTCTATTTGTACAAAAAGCTGACATGGATTTTCGTCTACACCCTCTCAAGGGGTTTTGTCCTAAAATATTTGACATTATTGTGTAATTCAAAGTTTATAAAAGCTGTTAAAACACCATCACATTGCACAGTTCAGTTTTCACTTTGGCTGGACAGTTCTTCCCTCCGAATGCACAATAGTACCAAGTGGTTGTAGTAGTGGTTAATTCAAGGAATCGTTTTAGCTTGTAGTCTACTCGCCATTCAGTTTTTTTTCACTAAATCAGAAATTTCAGTGGTCTTCCACTCATGATGGCAAACTTGACGCTTTGCTTTCAAAAACTTTCTCTCTGCCATTTTTATATTTTCAAAATATTAAGGCTGCTATTTTTTAAATGATGTTCAACGTTCAACCTTATACGAAGAAAATTATTCTGGTGCAGAAATATCAAAGTCAGAGTATAAAATGTACTTCTCCCTGCACCTCTGAATTTTTACATAGGTATGCAAATTCTTGAAAAATCTCGAATCTAATTACTCATGCCGAAGAAATGTCATGCATATCATATACTCTGCAAAAACATCTTGTTATGATGTCAGCCATTTTTACAATTATCTCGTCCGCAAGAAGCTCCTCAAATTTTTGTCAGAGTAGTTCCTGCAGACGAAAAAATGCTAAATTCGTCCGCAAAACATACCTTTATCCGCAGAATCTTACCTTTTTGTCCACGGGAAATTTCGATGCCGATAACAATATGTAATGCAATATCCGTTTATTCTGCGCAAAATTTAATTCACAAAACCATATATTTCCCCCCATTTATGCATGCTGTGGGGTACACGCTCATCCAACCAAACTTGATGTACACATAAAATGTACATAAAAACGGTAGGTTATTCTGCTATTTTCGGTGACGTGCGTACAAACTGGGCAGGGACTAAGGACATATGTACTGTACAAGGAATGTATGCTGCTGCATATCAGAAAAGGACCGCGAGTGTATAGGATTTATAAATTTCTTCAGCTCATGATCAACTCTTGTCTGTTATCATCACGCAGCATCTTACTCGGTTCTCGGGGGAGGGAGGTGGATTGAGATGTATTCGATAAAATACATTCAACATTGTGTACATTGTACACACAGCCGAATCGGATACACGGAAATGTAGGTACACATATATGTTGAGCGCTGATTGTGGTCCGCACCAGGTTATTGTCACAAGGTTTTTATCACCTACGTTCTTGTCCTGGACATGAAATATGATGTATACACCTTTCAAGTTTTCCACTAAATTCCAATTATTGGGAATAATATTCCTATTTAAATGAGATACTAGCGGATAAAAGTACATGTACGGATTCATTGTTTATTAACCAACAGCAACGGAATAAATTGCCACGATTAGCAGTCAACAGAACACTCTAGCCCACTTATGGATTTCGTTCTAGTCTACTTTCCGTAAACAATTAATCAAATACTGTGTTACTACGCATTTGGGAAAAAATGGCACAGGTACCTCTTACTGGAAAGCCAACTCCGTCCCTGGTTAGTGCCCTTTGGTTCTCTTTCGACTCAGCTGAAGAGGATAAGGAATTGTGGATTTTGGAACAGGAAGTAGCAGCTGAAGTAAGAGTTAAGATTTTAAGTGTGTGTTTGGTAGTCTTGAATTGAGTATTAATTTCTGGATATAAACAGTAAATAAATGTGTAATGACGTTATAATATGTATTGTTGTTGTTATTGATAGTTGGAGCGCGTTGAACAGCGCCATTGTGACACATTGCCAGTTGGAAAATCAGGAAATGAGGTAATACACCATGTGGTAACAATTTATTTGTGTTTGAAGGATAGTAATTGTTTGTATGTATACGAACTCAATTTTAATTAGTGTTTTAGGTTATTTTTACAGTTTTGTTATGTTCAGTGAAATGAACTGAAACTTATCAATTATAATTATTTTCTCAGATCATGCATCCTGCATCTTTGGTATTTGGTTCAAGTACATATTATGAGATGTTTAGCATGCGCAATGAATGTTAAGTGTTGAGTGTGATGTTGTTTGTTTGTGTCACACGTCTAACGTTTGATGTGTTAATTGTCTGTCTGTGTCGTCCAGTGTAGAGATGTTTTCTTGTCAAATTTAATTTTCACATTTCATTTCATTTTTGAATGTGTTGTCTTAATGTATCTGTTTTTACGAGGACTGGCGATGGCTAGATAAAGATGCCCGGCTATTTGGCTTCATTTTCCCGTCTTTAGGGAGAGGCGAGCCAACCTACTACCCCAGTTCTTCTTAATGATTGTGTAATTCAAAATCCGATTGAATTGCAGAGTTACGTTGATGAGGATGAGGATGAAGATGAGGAAGAAGACGACAATGATGACGAGGAAAGTGAAAGTCACGACGATGATGACGACGAGGAGATTGACATGGATGTTGAAGACCATGATTCCCCAACATTTTAGTAAAATATATTTCTGTGCCACTGCTATATCTTAGTTTCTGTGTAGCTGTGTTTGCCCGTTTGAACTGAATTTTTGGTGTTCCAAAATGATAATTCATCTGTGTTGCATTAATCTTAGTGGTAAAAATCAGCTAGGGGAAGTGCTAGTGAGAACGTTTGAATTCAAAATTAACTGAACTTATCTACAGTTAGACCGCAAGGGACCTATTCACTGGTTTCGATGTCGTAGCTCATATTTACATGTGACTTGGGACCGTGATTCATTTTCCTCCAGTCTTGTCTGTTCGAATTAAACTCTTGACTGTTTCTTGTCATCTTTCTCATTATTGCATGCAGATGTATCGTAGACTTTAAGCCAGCCAGTTTTCGAATTTTGGTGGTACGCGTACGCAAGGAATTATTGGGAACGGAGACAATGAGTTTCGAATGAAGGCAATTTTCATGCTTGTCAATAGTTCCATGGCTGTGCTATAATCAATGCAAGAAAGCATGAACTACGTTATGTGCACTCTTCGTTGCAACATCAAATATGTGATTTAGTTTGCGAGTGACATGTAAAACTTTGATACATTTATCTGCATTACCTGATCCGGCTTAATGGTTCTATATATACCATGACTCTTAAATGCAGAAGAATACTTATATTATATACATTGTATCTCATGTGACTAAAATATAAGTTAAAAACAAGGTGAACTTGCTATTAGACCTAATGTGTGTGCAACAGTTTCAGTAAAAGGACTGTAGGCGATCAGTGTAAGTGTATAGTTGAATTAGGTTATCATTTATTGGTATGGTTTATGTAGGATTATCCTGTGAGTGTGAAGACGTAATTGTGATGTATGTTTCAATGGCAAAGAAGTCATTTAACTCTCGGAACCTACAGTAAATAAAGGTTTTACAAAATGTTCTTGTTCCTTTACTCTATGTACATTATCACTGCCCGCTAGATTAACACCTCTGCTTATATTGCTCATTACACAGCTACAATCTCTGTAATGAGGAGAATACTATTCATCGTACGGGGGCCAAGTGAAACTAAAAGTCGTTTATATACTGCAGTTATTTTGCTGCGACAAGTAAATACTAAATCATGAATACTTAAGTAAAAAAGAAATGGCCATGTATTAAATTGCAAACAGTAATTCATGACAATTTAGTCTAATGTTCTGAATTTCTTCAATGTTGCAGTCAGCAGTACAAGACTAAAAAACGACTTTTATTTGATCGCGTTCCCGATAGCCTCCTAGTTTCACAAAAAGTATTAATTGATATTGAATCTAATTGTTCTTAGAAATTAGTTGAACCAGTCATCCACAAAATTATCAACGATGCCAGGCAAAGTGAAAGTGCGGATAGTGTCGGGGCGGAACCTCCCTGTACGTTCGACAGCAGCTATAAAATATTTCATGTAAAATATTTGTATAAATTCAAATATCTGATAATGGCTCCATTTGTAGATAATGGACCGCAGCAACCTAACAACTGATGCGTATGTTGAGGTCAAATTAGGTTCAACTGTTTACAAAACTGACGTATATCGTAAATCCCTTAATCCTGTATGGAATTCAGAATGGTTTCGTTTTGAGGTAAGATTACTGAACTGCTCATCAAACACTACGTTTTTGGTTTGCTAAGGAGATTTTTAAGATTAAGCGCTGCTCTATCAATCATTAGATGGATGATCTTGAACTCCAAGACGAACCATTGCAGATTAGGCTTATGGATCATGACACTTATTCATCCAATGATGCCATAGGAAAGGTATATTTAGATTTGAATCCTTTATTGTGCAACTCTTCCCGTGGCAAAGGTATCAGATTACTTAGTAAAACGGATTTAATGACATTCTGCTTTATTAAATATCAAGATATATTCATGTATAAATTGTATATACTTGTAGATACATCCGGAAAAATGATATCAGGATGGATTCCTGTCTATGATACAATGCATGGTATTCGAGGAGAAGTTAATTTAATTGTTAAAGTAGAGTTATTTTCTGACCTAAATAAATTTCGACAGTCTTCTTGCGGTGTTCGCTTCTTTTTCAGTAAGTTTTGTTGCATTTTTTTTCAATCAATCAAAATCAATCTTATCAAGTAATGAAGATTCATCGAATTATGACTTTATTTGATATCATTGTGCAGCGCAATCGATACCTGAAGGTTACATGTGGCTAGTTTTCTTGGAGGATACACTTGAAGCTTATGTGATGGCCAATGCTTTTAAAGTGGTGTTTTGTTTTAGTTACAAACAATGCTTTGATCTCGAAGGAGAATCCGGCATAGTTGTTCGTGGAATCGGAACTGCAGCTTATCTCACTAAACAATATGAAAGTCAACTTTCTCCTACATGTGGCGAGTCAGTGGGCATGTCACGAGAGTAAGTTGTTTGTTATGATCTTGTCAATGTGTTCAGTTTTCTACCAGCAGATGTTGTTTATTTAGTATTTAGTGTAGCCTCTTAAGTATTGAATATCGAATCAAATAACCATGTTCCCAAGTATAACGAATGAGATTTTTATAACAATGTGTTTGCTGGTTTCTGAAAATAGAGTTTAGTCATATACATTTGTGGTACCGGACATGAGGCAAATTCAAATGAGGCAGTTTAACTTGAAAAAACTTTGATTTATGTTGGATTGCAAATTGCAAAGCGAGAATATTGCCACAAGCAAGCTTAAGTTCAGTTTATATTTACTTGGTAGTGTAACGTAATAGCAATGCAGAAATAGCCGAAGTCTCCATATAGTTGAAGTTTGGTTAACTAGCCAGGCTTGGGATTAACCTGAAGGCTACTTATGAAATTTTTAGACGACTAGTTTTATTGAGACTACTTTGAATTAGTAATCCACTATCACGGTGGTTGAAGGTAGTTAAAATTGCCCGAAATATTTTACGCTGTAGCTGTTTTATGTGCAAGCACAACATGTGTCATGATGGTGCAAACCTTTTGATCCAGGCGGGGTACTAGATGGGGTATGTTTGTGACCTTAAATGTTCGCTATTGGTCATTGTGGCTGCTCTCTTTAGAAACTTTGTAACTCTGTTCGATGTACTAGTATAAATTACTGTTTCTTTCATGATGTCGAAGACGTAGCGATTCAATCATGCACAATTCTTTTTTCCCGTCTTTCGTCGGCACTTGTACTTTGTATTCGTACTTTTCTTGTAAATTTGGATACATCGCACGGCTACCTGTAAAGTCCTTTCTCGTATGATTCTATTTCCTAATAATCAATATCTCTCTTAGTATCTATCATGATTGAGGATCTAATTTTCTTCTTTGCGTCCCATAATCTCTCGTATGTAATTTGTTGTAATTGTATTGTCGCTCTTCCTTATTGTCGTACTTACTGTGTATTATGAACCTGCTCACTATCTACAGTGGATTTTTGTAACTATTTACTTGCTTTATTTATTATAGTATTGGATATCCATCTTTTTTTGTTCTCGCTGAACCGGCTTTAGCCTATTTGGTGATTCTGTGGTGTTTTACTAGGTTCGCGGAGCTACAAGGCTATCGCTCATTCACGAAAAACGGTAGAAGTCTAAAAAAGCGAGGTGGTCCAGGACGGGCTCCTCGACTTCAAAGACGCAGTTTTAGGGCGCCGAGCTCATCAAATAGTATGTCTGGTTCTCTCCTCCTGCACCAGCATAATGATGGTGGAACGGGCAGGAAAAAAAGCCATGATGACACATGCCTTTTGGCACATGCTGCCAACAACTTTGAAGTGGAAAGTCTGGTTGAGCCTGGCAGTGGTGCTGTAGTTAAACATGGGTCTTTCGAGGCTTTCAAGGAACGTAGTTCTTCCTTCCGTGAAGACTCTGCAATGAATTTGATAAAATTCAATCTAAAGAAAAGTCGCACCTCGTCTACACAGTCAGTTCCTCATACAACCAGCAGTCCGGCTCATAAGGACATATTGAGTTCTAATGTTCCCGATATAACGCAGAGTCATTTAGCCATTACTACTTCAGAGCCGTCCATTGAAGTCGGCTCTAATCATTATCACGAAGGAACCACCATCTGTCCGTCCTTCACCAATGTGCCCAGTCCTTTGCCTACCAAGTATTCGAAATCCAGCTCTCCCTCGTTCACTCCTAATTCTACCTTCCGAAGCCGTAGCACAAGTAGGCTTCCGCACAACCTTAGTCCACTTTTCAAACCACGACACATGGAATGCTCGTCCATTGTTGAGAATGATGTTGAAAACACCCACACTACGTTTCATAATACGAGGCGTGAGAATGACTTCGTTAGATTTAGCTTTGATGACACTAATCGTAGTCGAAGTGCTGTAGCCGCCTGCATGACGCAATGTAAAGCGTATTCTGAAACAATAAACCCTGCCATGTCAAGTCAGACGATCAGGAATGATCAGGAAGTGTGCCGAACGATGAGTAGGAGTGTTAATGAGTTGCCCACAAGTGCAGTCATTCTGTGCAATCATCAGATCCTTGGGTGTATTAGTGGTGGAGGTGAATTGGAATCTGCAGGTAGCAATTTAGATTCAAATATTGAAGAAGGCGAAATAGATGAAGATTCTACTTCGGACACATCCGTTAGGTTTTTATATAGTTCAGGGCCCTCTAGCATGGGAAGTAGGCTACGAGGAGATACAGAAATTGAAAGTGACACAAGTAAGGATTTTACGAAAGCTTCCTCTGGAAACGAGGCTTGTTCTGTAGATAATGATGAACTGTCGCCAGTTTCAGAAAGGGAGGGTTTTCTCTTGTTAAAGAAGAAACGTGGTTCACGCAGGAAAGATAGATACTCTAAATCCTCGCTGATGAAGCGTGCTAGTGCCAATTTCGCTGAGAAAGGCTACCTATTTGGTGGTACTGAAAAGATTAAGGAGGAAGTTGTAAAATTCTTCAAAAGGAAGAAAAGCAGTGATGACAACGAAAGTTGTGGCAGCAGTACCAAAAATGCATGCAGTAGTAGCAAAAAGAGTTCAAAAGCAAAGTCCTCTCCGTACAGAGAAGCAAAGTTTTTCTTTCGTAGACGGAGAACGGCATCAAACAAAAATAACATTCCTAACCCGCTTAGTGTTTCCGGAAAGAGTAAATCTTCAACTCATTTGTTCAGATCGAATAGTGATAGTCACTCCTTAGGGCAAACATCCTTAGACAGTATGCCTTCTGTTGGTTCAGAACCTGGGTTTGATCCTGAGGATGATGATTCCTCTCATGACGTTTCAAATTTAGAGGTATACCTCAACGAAAAAATTACTGCGGTCGTAACACCTAAACTCCAAATTCCCGAAGTGGATGAAGATGACCATGCTCAACAGGACAGTTTAGTGAAGGAGACGACGACCAAGAGCTTCTCGCAACAGGCTGCCTCTAGTTCTACAAATGTGTTACAAGTGGACAAAAGTAAACTAATAGAAATAATTAAAGAGTTAGGCTACTCAACAGAGGCCCCACTTAAACTGTATATTTCAAGCATGGACGCTTTGCTTGTGTATGACCCGTCAGATGAATCCTCTAGTGGTGCTGGTACGCTTGTAGCTGATTCTGGTGGTGCTTCTGCATGTTCACACTCTTCCGCTTTGTCGCCCGCTATCTTTCATGTTGGTTCAGAGTGTGATTCCGCTGAGTTGAATAATATGTGTGCTGGGTGTAGTAGCTCTAGTCAAAGCTGTAGCAGTAATAATAGTAAGGGTAGTTTGGCAACACCTTCAACTAATAGATCGCGTTTCCTGTGTAGACAAGGCACAGCAAAAGTAGTACCGACTGTGTCACTCCTTTTCGAATCGGACACTTCAGAAATGACTTCTTTCTCAACAATGAGTAGACTAGGAACTAATGATAGTTTCACTACGAATACTAGCGAATTAGCTAGCAGTTTTCCCACTATATGTCGCCTTATTAACAGGTGTTCAAACTCATTTAGGAAGAGTAGTTGTACATCAGACAATAAATGTACATGTTTTCCAAAGACCAACATAAATGTATCAAGTCGTAGTTCCCAAGCGAAAACTAGAAAGTTGTGTCCAATCCATGCTCAGAACGAAAGCAATGTGTCTTTTAAAGATTGTGACAATTTAAATTCTGTAGGTGATGAAACGGAAGGGATAATACTTTCCAGTGCAAAATCCGAAAATAGCGACGAGGATATAATTTTAGTGGTAACTAGTACTAAAAGTAGTGGTACAAAAGAGGATGTAGAAAACGAGGAGGTTCACAATGACAATTTGCATGATGATACTGAGCATATGGGTGTTACTGGATGTAGGTCTCCCATTCCTGAGGAATTACTTTGCGACAGATCCACGCCGACCCAATGTAATATGAACCAAAACAACACTCTAACTGGTGGAGTTTCTAACTTCAGCGTTTCGACCATTACTAACAGTATTGTTCAACATGCTCCAACATCCGCGCCCGCCAACACCACCCATTTGTTTAATATTTCACAAAGTGGCGTGGCGCACAGTGAGACCATGACACTCATGAATGCTAATGCTAGTACTACCAACTCTACTAATAACAGTACATGTAGTACAATGACATGCGGAGGAACAAACACTTTGAACAAGCTTGCTAATAGCTCAGAGGACGCCATAGCTCGTCATGACAATGGTTCTAGTGCTGTTGCCATTTTAGATGAGTCCGCTACCAAACACTCCTTAGTCTCCTCGACTCCTTGTCCTCCCCATCCTTCCTGTGACCCTCAGCATCATCCTCCAAACGGTTTGAATCACCGCCATGGGTACAAAGAAATTCCCTCCTGTCTTCAAAGTGCCAAGGATCATTCAACCACAGAGTCGGATTATGGGGCTGCTGGTGATACTCACGCTCCGGATAAGAATGGGGTCAAGGTTACTCAGAAGCTTCCTATTTCATCAGCGTACCACGTTAGTCATCAAAATGTCAAGAACCCAGGAACAGGACCAATTCCTCCTCCATATATCAGTCATAATCATATGAATATGACCACGACCATTATTACCTCTTCGACCGGAATGCCAATGGTGAATTGCACGGCTGGTGGGAGTGGACTTCATCGTCGCAGTTCAGAATCAGACTTGAGCACTCCCCCAAAACGTAATTTGATTTTTATTATTTAAATATTAATCCTAATCCTAATACATTTCCCAATGATAATATGAGTTGACTTGTGGCATTTTAGACTCCTCTATGGCTTCTCACATTAGAGGCTTTCCATCAACTGGCGTGAAGCCTGGCATTACTGCAGTGGACCAATATGGACTGATGGAGTATCCATTTATTACCATTTCCCAGTTTCCACCTGGATTTCTCACGCATATTGGTGATATAAACTTATAAAGCTATTTGATACTGTTTAAGAACCTGTTTTAGGAACAGCTATGCAAATGGTTTAACCTTTCGATGCAGGTGGAACGGTGACTGCTAGATCTGTAAAGCTGCTTGAGCGAATTTCCAACTTGGAAGAACCTGAATCTCGAGACGCGTGGTGGAATGAGATAAGAATGGAAATTAGAGCTCACTGTCGAGCGTTTGGTTGTACTGTTGTGGTTGGGTATGAGGAGCATACCACCATGTGGTAAGGATTTTTGTTGCTAACTCTAACTTGAATTTAAAAAATGAAGTTGAAACTATACTTGTCTGCTTTGTAAATTCCAGTGATGATGTGTGTGTTCTGAGTGCTTCCGGCACTGCTGCAATCGCTACTACTACTATTGGTCTGAAAAACGTCGAGTTGCTAACCGTTAGTACAAAACAAGGAACGCCAAATCCTGTGATACCTGATGCTCCTTGTCATGGTCGGGGTGTTGAGAAAGATAGAGGAGTTTTGTCGAAACTGGACAGTGTGATAAGCACTGCTGCGAATAACGTATATAAATTTGATATTCCTGAAACTTCAGTAACAAATCTTTTGGTTATTATGTTTACATTTTTTGGTTTCAGGGAGCACTGAAACATGTACTGGTGACGCCATCTTCAAAACTTACACATGATTCAGATCATGATCCTAATTGTTCCATGCTACACATTCCAAGCAACCCTGCTGCTGGATTGCCCTTTGCTGTCAAAATGTCCCGATGTCACGTGTGTCGGTACGGTGATAGTTTGATGATTTGTGCTTCGGTGCTAAAACTACAAGTAACAGAAAGATGCAGTGTACTCGGACCAAAATATTTGCGAAACGAAATCGAATGCATTCCATGTTTTACCAACAATTTCCCCTTACATTGTTACGGAACCCAAAAATACACATTTCAGTTCCATATTGGTCACTTCTTCTTTCTGTTACTTGGACTATGAACCGTCGTGTTGTCGTCGAAGTGACAAACTAAGCAAGTATGAACCGTATTACAGAAAATGCCGAGTTCCTGACGTATTAATTGTTACGGTGGACATTCCTCCTGGGCTTCATATTACAGGGAAAGGGACTTTAATTCAAGCACAAGTATTTCGCCCGAAGAAAGACTGTAAGGGAGAAATCAGTGCAAAGGAGGTATCTGATAGTATGCCTTTTCTTGAATATGAGTTACATCGGCGGCTAATCAACAAATTAAAAGTCAAAGGAATGAATGCAATCTTTGGGTTGAAGGTAAACGTTACATGTCGCATTGTGTTAGTTTCCTTTCATTGCGTCATGAAACTTGGCTTGGATTGAAAAATTATGTTTGCTTACAGGTTCAAATTTGTCTAGGAGATAAACTAATGGTTGCTGTAGCTACTGGCACTGCAATATATGTTACTGCTTTACCAGCTCCAGGTGTGCCAATAATTACTGCTGGAAACATGAAAACTGATGCCCAAAAAGTTCTTCAGTATCAGAAAGTAGTTCAGGACGCTTATGATAGGAATCGACTGCACTACGACCTGAAAACTGTTTCCACGCCGGTATTGCATATTAAAAATACATACTCCAATTTTCCTTTCTAGTTAGACTTTAATTGACAAAGCACAATATGTATTTCTTCAGACGAATGGAAGACAATCTGGAAGTTCAGGAGAGGAATCTGATGAAGATGAAAACGCTGAAATCCAAAGCAGTAATAAGGATACATATATTCTTGAGGTAGTTTTAACGCTGCAAAAGTATTCTCCTTGATATATTTATTATGAAATAAATATTTTCAGCAGATGAAAGGTAGGTCCTGCGGACGGTTTGTCAGGTATTTTTTGCGGACTAAAAATTTGTCAAAAAATGGCTAAAATTAGAAAAGTATTTTCTGCGGATAGTCGGTGAATATATTTTGCGGACTAATTTTTTTCAAAATATATCCAAAAAACGGACCTAAAAGTACTTGATAGTCATTACACACAGTTACAATTGGTTTGTTTGTTTGCTTAGTGTTGCTAGGTTAGGTTAATACGTGGATTGAACATTTTGTTTTATTTTTTTATGTTAATATGTTAGGTTAGTGTTTGATTTTATGTGGTTAGGTTAAAATGTTAGGTTGATATTTAAAGTAAGATTAATGTGTTTCTTTAAATTTGCAATCTACACATAGCCTTACAAGATTTTTTCTAAGGATGTTGTCTCTAATGTGTAGAGAAACTTTCTGGTGCAGAAAAATTTGAGTGTAAAATTCGACTTCTTCGCAAACCTTTGAGTATTTGCATAGGTATGCAAATTCTTAATACATCTTTAATGCATCAAATTATTCATACTCAGGAAAATGTATCATACATCCTATACACTGAAATATCATTTTGTTATGTGGCAGTCATTTTTTGACATTTTTTGTCCGCAAGAACTTCCTCAAAATTTTGTCAGGTATTTCCTACGGACAAAAAAATGCAAAAAAGTCACAAAATATTACCTTCATCCGCAGGATATACCTTTTTGTCCGCAGGAAATATCTATGCCTATTTATATTAAACTCCTTAGCTCATTGTGCCTTTTCTATTTTAAGGTGGATGATGCTGAAGATATCGATATTATCTCTATGTTAATTGATCCCCATCCCACAACTGGATTTCTTATGAATAACATCGACTACTTGCATGGTTATGAAGAGCTACATGTTTCTAGTCAGCAGATGTTTACGCAAGTTTGGCGATGTCGTATTCCTACATTATCTCTTCGCCAGTTTACTGCATACTTTGAACGATTGATTCGGGTGAATATTTTTTATTTGATTTTTAAAAAAAAACATTAGAAAGTAACTTAGCAAGTGTTCTGTTGTTGTGATAATCTATTTTCTGCTTGGATAGTCGGTATCTTTCAAGTTAAGAAAAATGATGCCGTGTGTGCTGTCTAAATTGTCGTTTCGAGTAGAACTTCCTGAACCAGATGAAATGCAAATATCTATCATCGGTAATAATGAGAACATATTTGATCATGATGTATAATTAATAATGTGTGTGCAGTATTTATTAGCTAATAAATTGTATTTATGTAGGCTTGGCCCTTAGTATGGCAGATCAGTCCAAACCATGTGTCGACAGAGCAAATAGTGTCAGAACTGGCTCAATCCTTTCGGTTGCCAAAGGTATGATTTTTAATAATTTAATCATGACTCGTCAGTGTCAGTATTGGCAGAAATCTTAATTTCTAAATTTGGTATAGAAGACAGTGAATTGCTGTTTCCTCTGGAGGACGACAACACCAATCAAAACCAAGGCACATACCATCCAATACACGTAAGTATGACAAAATCTGGAGAGCTACCTTCTACCAGCAGCGAAAGTGTAATTAAAGATCTTCAGCGTGGTACACCACCTCCTATGGGAATCTTAGTTCCCGCGGTAGGCCAAACAAGTAATACTAGTGTGACTGTACCACCCCGACTTTATTCCCAACAACCTTGCACCATTTCATCTAGTCCGCATTCCCATTGTAGCAGCCATTTGAGTGGCAATGGCTGTGGGCATGTAAGTAATTGTCATAATGTTGCTTGTCTATCAATATTGCTTCCCTGCGTTTCTCATGTAAGGTATTTTTGAATTGCATTTAAATATTTATGAATGCGGAAAGGCGAATGGTAGTGGTACTGCTCTTCCTCCTGTTGCTCCTCAGCTATCAAAATATGTTTCTGGGGATTCTGGAAACCTTGCTTCTAGTTCAAGTTCTATTCTTCCTGGTCATGGTATGAATTACAGCTTTCGTGGCGTCACTCATAATCAGCCCTTTTCACTTTCTCGAGGGGGCTCTAAGGTGATACCTAAATCGGTAGGGGAACCAGTTTTAAAATATGCTTGTACATATTCATGTTTAAAACTCGTCTGTGGATGACAATTTAATCTGTTTTCACTGTGTAAATCATGCAAAACTACGATGAAACAGTTAATACATTGTTTGCAATGCTAGCTCCGTGCTCTGTCAACTGTTGTTTCGCTTATATTCTCTGGAATTCCAGTGAAAAATAACGAACCTAAAGCAACGGCATGTAAACAAGACTGACAACTAACATACAATAAATATTAGTATAACATAGCTCTACGAGTAGCATTTTAATGCAACATATCGCGCCATTTGCCCTCGTAAACGATTTACTTTATAAAGCCTCACATATGCAATGGCGAACGTACAATTTCAGAATTTTGTTCTCTTATTCACGTCGATATAATTATATTTTCAGGACAACAATTAAGAAGACCGTATTGCTATTCGTCCCTATCAGTTTGTTTTTCGAGAAATTTAGACGTAAAAAATTAGGATTTGTATTGTCGAATAGATTCGCTTCATTAACGCCAGCTTCTGTGTTTCGTGATCGCGTATAAAATTCACCGATACTCACAGACTGTTTCATTTTTGTTATTTTTATTTGATCAACCTTTCTGATGATATGTATTCATGATAATAGGCTCTGCAATACTCTTCCAAACCTAAATTTGTGATTGAAATCACCCCTCTACCGTATATTCCGGGTGCTCGAATTGAAAAATATCTTGGTAACCTCAATTTTTTCTTCATCCGGGAGACGACAAGCATTCGCGAAGTAAGTGCTAATCTTATATCCTATTTAGGAACCTCCTAACAGATATAGCTTATTAGAAATTAATTATTACGAACTCAAATGTTTTAAAATGCATTTTAGAATGGCGGACTCAGCGGATTCGTGCATAATTTTGTCGCAGAGGTGCTTGCCATCGTGCGAGCACATGTTGCAGCTCTTGGAGGTAATGCAATGGTATCGTATTTTATGACAGAACTAGCTCTTCTCCACAATCCCCACAAAAATCAGGTATTTATGTTGCTTTTGCCTTAATTGCAATTTTATGTTAAATATCTTTAGTGGTTGAAATTTATCCGCTAAATACATGAAATGGATACGTCTATTTGCAGGGTCAATGTCTTATCAATGTCGGAGGAGATGTAGTTTTGGTTGTCCATCCTTCACCGATTCCAGAAGAAGCCCAAATGGGCTCTTGACCAATCCCCATATCTAATGTAAATAATTCCTGTGTATGGTCGTCCGTCATTACTGCTTCAGACTCTAGCAGCAACATTGCAAATCACAGCTATCCATATAGACGATCCCTTAAAAGACGGTCCAGTAATCCTAATCCTTGTGTAACGCATAAATATTAATACTTAAGGATTTCATATTATCTTATTGTTGACACATCGTATGAGTTTTCGGCTTTCACTCGCAGTCGCTCAGTAACGGTTCTAAATATTTTAAAAAACACGGTGGAAAACTTCATCTTCAAGATATGATAATAATGAATGAATGTTTATTTTAGCCAAATCGGGTATATTTAAAGTTGTGACTAGAGCAGCAATTTAAGTGGGCCATAATATAAATTATAATTTCATCAGCAATAAATAGTCACGTTATGCTTGCTCAAGAGATAACTTGGGAATGAAAATGTCAATGCATAGTTATGGTGCATCACTTCATGTTGACGAAAATATACGTCCGCTTATGTACAATATGAATCCATAATACTAATGTGCGTACTAAAGACATGACTTTAAAAAAAGTTAATGTACAGTTTGTCTTGTCTAATGCTAATCTAATTTTTCAATCTACATATGAACTATAAAATTGAAACTTACTTACAAGTTGAATGAGGGAAACTTAAATTCCCATTATAGAATCACACATCATGACTAAGACCGAGAGATTTATATTGTAACTACGATGTTCAGCAAATACTTACAAAGATACTTATTTTCTTTCCGGTTTCATTACCGTATATATATATATATATTCCTTCAGTGAACTTGTGTTAGTGCATAGCAGATTGGGCATGGAAATTGGGGTAGTCTAACTTTCTAACTTATCAAGTCTAAAGAATAGCGGTTGTTATAATACAATAAGCCTTTCTTTCACTAGTCGGTAGCTTGTATGAAAACTTTACGTTGTTATTGCTGCATTTCAAATTTACTTATCATCAATATTGTGCTAACTAGCGTATAACTGGTTGTAAAATAAATGGGTATTCTCAAATTTTAGTTATAGACAAACAGACTGATTGTGTGTCCATGTCCACCCTGGGAAATTGACGTAATTAGTGTTAATAATCACGTTGAATGGGCGTTTGAATGTTTTCAGTGCATATGGCACCATTCTCTTTAGAATTGGATCTAATCAAAGTAAGAATGAATAATTCGCCTTTTATCTAAAATCTCAAGTTGCTCCGAAAATTTTCAAATGTCTATTCAGTGAAGTATGTTGTTGTCAAGTGTGGACGTCAATCATATTTTGTTGAGTAAGGCCTAACTGGAAACGAGGTTTTTGTAAGAAGTTTGATATAGACTAAATCGTTTGTAGTTAAAATTTAATGATTTTAAAGTCTCGATACATTAGAAAAATTTAATCCTTTGCCTGGGAATTGAAGTTTGAAGCCCCCAATGCTCTCACCACTAAGCTACAAAGGAACTTTCTAATGAACCGTCTAGAAATATATCTTATCTGTGTAGTAATGGTACTCCAGCGAACTGCTAGTTGATTATTACTATCTGTTTGTACTTAATTGTATTTGCCATTGAAATAGTTCAGTATCGCAGTATGTGCTGTACTTATCTCTGTTGTGTAATAAGAATTGTTACCGTATTTCTTCTGTAAATACTAATTTAATTTTGTACATAGCGTAGATTGTAGCTGATTTGTGTGACAAAAACTCGTCATGAAAAATCTCTACGTCCGAATGAAATCCAGACAAAATCTAGATTTATGCATGAAATAGACCAACTTTTCCAGAACGAATGGAGGTGTACCTGAAGAATTTTAACGGTCTGAAATGAGCATTTCTTCTTAACTTCAAAACATCACATCCAACATTCGTCAGACTTTCTATATCATCACGTGTTTCAATTGTAATTTTCATTGTCAGATTTTGAATCGCATAATGTACCAATATATAATATTAACATTCGTTTAGTTTCATCTATTACTGTCCAACTGTATGAGCTACTTATTTTAGTTTCAATTCTATGACTTTTACAGACTTTTGAGCAAGTTTAGTAGTCCATGTATATCTCATTATTATTTGTAGACAGTCTAATTTCATATGTATTTTTTGTTTTGTGGACAACAATGATTCTGGAATTTTCAATGTTAATTCTAATTACAGGAGGTTGTATGTATGATTGAAACTATGGAACGAACTTGCAAAGTATTTATTACGGAAAATTCTAGTAAAAACTAACAAAGTTAAGAAACTGCGTAAGTTTTTATTTTATTTCTTCATTTCATGATACAAACTTGGCGTGCGGATTTCCAGGTTATTTCATCTAAAAGTTACATCAAGCTTGAAAAAAATCAGAACTATGCAAAAGTTTTTATTGCTTATCGACTGCAGATAAAATTACCCCATAACTTCGCTGAACGCAAACCATCTCGCTCATTGTTCTTGGGTATTTGTAAGTTTAATGAAAATTCAAACAATGTGCCATTCGTGGACAACAAACTCAATTCTATTTGCTTTCAGTTCTGTCTTTCTTTCTGGCCAGCATTTTATTTACTACTTTGGCGTAAAAAGCAAAGTGGATTTCAGATCACGTCTTGTCTTGGCCACGGTAACGCCCCAGGCAAATAATTGAACGTAGCTTAACATACTCCCTGTTGATCATGAGTAAGTTGCCGTATTTTGTATCTTTGTTGAAACATCTCAAAATCAAAAGAGAAAATGCTTAAAGCTATTTTTCTCTCCTTCCTATACAAATCGTGTGGTTAGGATAGGGGCATGTTAACGCTTTCATAACAAGTTTCATGACTTGTCAACGGGATATCATTAATACAATGTATCAAACGCAGACTTTTTCGATGAGGCTAAAGCTCTTGATTTCTTCTTCGAAGATCAAAGTCGTGAGACACACAACATCGTATGTTTTCTTACAAACCCTGAATCGCACTTCAAGACTGAAAATACGTATCTCTTTCCCACGGGAGCATCTCTTACCTGGTATTATGCATTCTTTACCCTGTAGAATGATGAAATAAATAATGTGTGTATCAAATCAATACGAATGTGTCTATTCGTTTTGTCAACGGAGTGATTTTTGGAGAAAGTCGATTGCATGCTACATGAAGAAAGAGAACACTTACTACAACAGGTACAGAACGACAAAATTTTGTCTAATCAAATAGTATGCAGTAAAGCGGATAAATCGTGTTTTAATATTTATTATAGTAACCAGTGGTAAACATTGCAGTAATACAACATGAACTAGCCCTTTCCTTTCTCTAACTAGTCAACAAGACAGTATAGTACAGTAAATATATATTTTAGACAAATTTTCACTACTACACCAGTCGAGTACTTTCACATTTTCAATTTCATGTGTATTTGTCGAAAAATAACGTCTAAAATTTAAAACTTACTCTGTGGTATTCCTAGATGGCGGAGGACAGCTACGAAAATCCCCTTGGCTTTCAAACTACTCCTTTGAATTAGGCAACTCAAACTCAACAACAAGTTTTACAATATTAAACAGAATGTAGTATTATGCAGTTTTTTAAAAAAAACTTCAAGTATCTGTAATCACGGTTTATCTACACATTTAGCACGAAAAATCCCTACTTTTTATTCACAAATGGGTTACTCTGAACTTTATCCTTGCACAACCTCCTTTTTCTCATGGAGTATGGTGAAGCATTACATTCAAGTTTGTATCTTAATTTTACTGTCACAAAAATAAACCTAATTGTAATGCAAACCAAGAATGAAACTAAATGGTAAACTCGTTCAATCAAGCACATCACGTTGAACGTAACTCGTTGAACTAGAGGGGACTTACGATGGCTCACTAATTCGACAAACTGAAATATTGCATTTGTTTAGTGGGATGGGGCAAGTTGGGACATTTGTAAACCTGACTCAATAGTTATGCTACGAATAAGTGCAAGTTACTAAAAAATAAAAATAAAATATATATGTGCAGTGATCACTGAATGAAAGTATCCTTCAGCAAATGAGGTAGGCCACTGGTTACTCACAGTTAAGAAACAGAAAGAAATTCTCTCGGTAATAATGCTTCCCATAATATTTAAATTTATACAGTATAATTTATACGATATAATATGTGTATTTCTGTGCTTCTATGACATTTGAAAGTACAAAAAATCAATTTGGAATGAATAAAACCTTGACAATACAATACAATATAAAGTAACT
Source organism: Sinodicranocentrus sp. ZH6 (assembly GCA_027743935.1). NCBI lineage: Eukaryota > Metazoa > Arthropoda > Collembola > Entomobryomorpha > Entomobryidae > Sinodicranocentrus > Sinodicranocentrus sp. ZH6. Next base: position 22,765 of record JAHZNA010005432.1, on the reverse strand, counting down.
CAATTCAAGAATGAATATTTTGAATTGGATGATTTTTTTTACATACATAGGTATAATAATTTTAAAGATGTATAACAACAGGTAATTTTTTGTATAATATGGCTTTGTTAAAGTCACAAAATGTTTCATACTTTTAAATCCTAACGTTTCGCTTGAATCTTAACAATTTTCCACTAATCTCAACTAACATAATATATATCTATAAGAATATAAAAGTGTACTGGTTTGCAACTCAGGAAAACTACAAAGTTCAACTCAAAATCAAAACTACCTGGAATAAAACCAATTGTTTCGAGTTATGCTAAAAAGTAAAAGTTCAACTGGGGTAAAATGAAACAAAATTATACATCCTTCTCTTCTGATGACAAGCCTTAACTCAGATGTTAACCATATCCATAAAATCAACCATTCAAAATTCAAACGCTGGAAAGAAATTGAAAAGAGGAGGAACTGAATTTTTCCTTGACATACTCAACTGATAAGCATTTGAATTGAATGGTACGCTTCATTTGTTCATTATCTTAGGTAGTATTCCAATCCGAAGAAATTCTATGCATAGCAGCAGCAGTCTGGGCCTAGCGACGTCGTCCAAAACGCAAAAAGACGTGGTCAACGTCCTGCCGTTTCACACCGTTGTCAATAAGACTGTAGGGGAAATGTGCTGCTGCGTTCCCTGTTGAAAAATTTAAATTTTTAACGGATTAGTACATTTCCTCTCTGGATATAATAGTCTTCCCTCCAGGACAACTCTCAAAATAGCTTAACTTTAAACTACCCACTTATTAGGTGATTTCGACAACTATTGTAAATATTTAAAATCATCAAAAGAACTTTTCTCCCAAGTGGGATGGAACCTCGCACACAACAAACACCATGTTCCTAAGAAGTGTTCACTGTTAAAGGGTATTATTATCTGTCTATGTAGAATTTCTACAGTGATGGCTCGCAATTCTCCCACGACTATTAGCCCATAATAAAATTTCATTGTGGAAGTCATGCAACTTTTTCCCCTCTCGTTCATTTCAAGATGCACTTTAGTCAATTCTCCTCCACTTCGCATGCTGGTAAACTACTTTCTGTTATTGTAGAGCGTATATAATGTATATATTGATGTAATCAGTTTTTTTTTTCAAAAAAGTACTTTTACTTTCATCCAAGGAGAAATACCCAAGTATGAGTTTGCTCCCACACTGATCCCGTCACGTGCATGAATACCTTTGTACTATTCAGCCAGCACACCATGAGTTCTTTTTCCCTATTTTCCAAATGCGTGTCTCCGTCTAGGCATGATGGACAAGATGAATTTTCCCATTATGGAATCTTTACAATTGATTTTTATTGAAGTAGCCTACTACCCCTCACGGTTTAGAAGGGATAAGCTGTTTTTATGTTGGACTGGTTCACCTGGCATGTTTTGAGAATTTTTTTAAACTGAAGGAGAAGGAATTGGCATGTTACCCGAAAAGAGAAAACAACGCACGTGATTGAAGACAACACAACCTGTAGCCTGCGATCAGTCAAGTGATATAATATGTGGCTACCTCATCTAATAAGTTTATACAAAATGTTATAGAATGGATAGTAGGATTATATATTATGTTGTTCATATTTCTTTCACAAAGTTATCTATTGCTGCGTAATCCTGACCTCGTCTTGTGAGCGTCACGAATATATTTCTCTGAGGAGAAAGCTACGAAAGCTTGGTTTTATATACGAAAGGAAAGTTTAGCAAAAATAGCTTTGTAAAGGAAAGTCTTTCCAATTCCCCTTTCCTAAACTGTAAACGGCAACTTGAAATAGCACGTTACACTCGATACCTACCAAATATCATTAACTACAGGAAATGAATCCTGAGTTGGATCATTTGCCCCATGACATGACAATCATTATACTCATATTTTCCAAGTATACATTTTTGACTGTAACTAATCAAATCTAGGGAAACATGAGATGAAACGAGCTTACCCTGATGTGTGCATGGTACTAGATAAACCAGCTCAGCAAATTTGTCGGCGTCTTACTGTTACTGATATATTCTTATAAGTTGCGAAAAATCGGTATAAAATATTTTTTCTCTTGTAACAGTTGGTTAAAAGGAGAAGGGTACAAATTAGTCAATATTAGAAACAAACCTTTTTGGTAGTCGTCGACAGCTGCCGCATAATTTCGAAGGAAGTCACAGATTTGACGGATTTTTGGGTTTTCCATTTCGTCCAGAGCGTCTGGACTGCATTGAGGTGGCATGGAGTGGGCTGCTTTGATAGCGAAAGCAGCGAGCATAGCAACTACGACAATTCCGACTGTAGATTTCATTTTGCTAATCCTGTAAAAGAACAACAGACAGAGGATGGTTAAATATGTTAAGAGTTCGAGTGACGTTTATTAGTCGTATGCTCTAGTATACAAATGAGTTATCCCCAAGCTGTGGAAGCTATATTTAGGAATGACGTTTTTATAACACGAATTTTCTACTCGAACAAGTACATCCTCTGTAAACATGTTTGCGGTGATGAGTGAGTGATGATATTATCGAAATATGATTTAATGTCTGTTTTACCTGTGTTTATGATTTTCATTTATCTTTTACTCTGCATTTCTCATAAAAAGGAATTATTTCCACTGGGATACTCTTTCATGGCGTGTGTATTAAACACTACCACACCACTGCTCATTCCCCATCTCTTGCTAGCCTTTGATGTGGTCTCAATAAGCGGATATTATGTACAGATATTTATGGGATGTTACTCTATGCTTGTAAATAATAATGACATTTATCGTATCATTGATGGTAGCCACCTAGATTAATTCCTTTTGTATCTCTGAGGGATTCTCAAATCAATATATGCCTCGCTGACTTTGATAGCTTGTAAAAGTTGGATGATGGGGTGAAAGTAAACTCTTTCATTCATTTACCAACCTGCATTCATTGCTATCATGATGGTGAATCCTTCTCTTTGTGTAACTCCTCCATATCGTGGAGTGACCTACCGCTATTGCAAAACATGTGTTCATGCTCAAGTAGGACAGGGACACCTATTAGCTATCATCTAGCAAAATCAGCGCAATGAAATTTTGCCCATTGCGAAATTGAAAGATATGCGCTTTCGGCTATATTTCGACGAACAATTCATTGCTTGTTTATCCAGATACTTATATATTTTTGGGATTACTTCCATTTTAATATTCATCTGGCATTACACTACAATCAACACGATTCTAGTTTTGCACATTTTATTGTGATATGTTCCTCCCAAACTGTCGAGTTTGATGGATTTTCTATAAACTTTTTTATGCATATTTTCAGTGGCGTCTTTCATTGTTTGCAACTCACTCCACTATTGCATAATTCTGTTTTATTCGCTTGACTTAACAAACTTTCTTTTATGTTTGTCAAACATCAAGCATAAGTTAGCATAGAGATGTTGTCTTAACAAAGCCGTTCTCCTCGTTCACCCCCCAGACAGCTCTAAAACAATCGGATTTCCTATTTCCCCATGATTCCAAGTTCTATCATTCAATTTCGCAAACAAGCTATCTAATAAATATCCCGAAAATAAACTTAACCGAGCTTCAACATCAGTCTGCTTTCTTATTGTCTTTTGATCTTAGTTCGACTCCACTAAATTGAAGAATTGTGTAAGACGAGCAGAAAAAGTAAAATTTGATTTGTGGCCATGACAACGCACATAAAGATAAGCCTCTTAAGACGCGCCCTGGCCAGTTTCTCCGTGTACTTGGAAAGTTAAGTTATGAGCATTTTCCAAAACGCATTACTCCTACATCAGCTAGATAAGGGTGAAACCTACATTAGTAGATTTTGTTTCAGTTTCTCATCCACTAATGCTACATATAATTCCATTTCAGAGTTCTACTACTAAGTTTGGACAGTAGCACGTATTTGGATTAAAATGGTAATAACAATGAATGAAACAATAAAACCCTCGTTGGTATATCGGTATATGCCTAACTCTGTACGCTTTCTCTTTCGGATGAAGAAAATACACGGTGGTGAAGAGAAAACAAGTTTGAATAAACTACCAACTATCATGCACGCATACATCCAGATGGATGCATACTTTGAAGAAAAAAAATGCAAAAGAAAATCCACTGATGCTTTTTAGCAGTGGTTTACGACTATAACTATCTACTTGTTCTACGACGCAATAGGATTTTCTCGTATTGCCTACGCTTCATGTATAATCCAACCCTAGTAGAGCATCCTTTCACGCTCCTTTTCTCGAAACTACCATGAAAACCCTTGTGAGTTTTAGGGGCTATCTAAAAACTGAAAATTTCATCCTACGGATGGACGTCAGATGAAATGCTGATTCCTCTCAAATCTCAAGGATTATGTTAGTAGTCATTGTGTATAATATCATTATTCGGGATATCACATCATTTTTGTAGCGAATTCTACGCTATACAATGGCCTAATACTTGCATTATTTGAATTTGATGGGTAGTTTGCTTCTTGGAGGGATATGTATGCATCGCATAATCTAAAAGAATCATCTTCTGACGTTTCCTGCTCATTTGTCTTTGTTGTTATGTTTATTGGGATAAAGACGACTTTCCTTTATGTTCAACTTCCTAATGCCAACAAGCCACTTTCACTTTGCCCCAGTCACACTTCCACCAAAATGTCACGTTCTCACTTGTCTTGTTAGGGAAAGTGGGGAGAATGGAAAGGGAATTTCTCCTTTCAAGTAATTCTCCAAATCTTGCAAATTAGTGTAGTCGCTGTAAAATCATCAACCCCTTTTTGAATTTCCTCGTGATATACTGAAGAATGGAAACTGGATGTAAATATGTAATTAATTTTGAAGAAAAAAAAGTGGGAAAAAATTCTTTGACAAAGTGAACAAATCCTAAAGTTATTTCCCTGTTCACGAGAGAAAAAAGTTAAACCTAATGTTCTGGCTGCTCTTGGAAGCTTGGAATTTGTAGCCTTAATAACTGTATTACTACTCACCCACCCTATTCTTTCACTTGAGAAGATCAACTTACGAAGAGAGGAGCATTATGATATGCAAAACAAGTCGACTAGATGCTCAGTTTTGTTCTTGACTTTGCTACTCTTACATTTTCTTTTCAATATTTTCCAGCCTTCCTTATAATAAAATAATGTTCTGTTTTGTTTACCTTCCACATGACCACGCGTTTCTATTGAGTTTTGAAAATCCTTGGTATAATCATTACGTCATACTAGCGAGATGAATAGTCTGAGATACATGTGAACAATGAAAGCTAAGGATTTTCCTCATATTTCTTTGTGTAATGTACTTTCTGATTTAATAGCTTCTCTGGTGCATTATTTTAAAAAAATGCAAAAGGTATTCCCATCTGCATTCCACTTACAGATTTGTACATAACTTCAGCATTTTTTTACATTCCATTGGGACAAGAAAATCATAAATTTTGAAAGAGAAGCTTGCCCGGATTTGCATAAATGTGCAGAACAATTTGCATGTGATTTTCACTTTAAAAATATCCTATTTGCTTTACTAGGGGAAACCGCTAAGTAGGTAGGGTTGCAATTCCATCTATTGTGCTACGAATCCCTTCATATTTGCAGTTAGACAATGAAAGTATAAAAAGGCTATACTTTTGTGCAAAAGATATAAATGACTGTTGTAGCCGGTTTTTCTATTTAGGAAAAAACGCAATTCGAGCTGCTGTGCAATAACTGTCAAATCAATTTCAAATGGTGATGGCAACACTGCACTTTTCGATTCATTTCCGCAGGCAGCTTTCTGTTTTTACAATCTAATTTTCTGTCAGAATTCAACCATCTTTTGTTCAAAGACTCTTGATAAATGACTGTTGGATAAGTTCTTAGTCCTTGATCCATTTTGCCATGTTCCAGTTCCAACTTCGTAGAGGGTTCCATACATTACATTCTGGGGCAGACCGAGAAACAGTGCAATTATCAATTACAGAGAAAAATTAAATAACTAAACACGTTGCCCTGACTTGAGACCAGTTTTGGGAAAACGCCGCCTAAAGCTGAGACAGTGAAGGACATTGAAGTAGAAATCGTTGACTAATCTCTCTGCGTTTGTATTTGTCATGAATTAGCAAAAGTGCATAAGCATAATGAAAAGCATATTTATAAATACATTTCTTTTTCTATCCACAAACATATTTGTGTGAAATGGTAAATTGGAAATATTGTAACGAAATAAAACTAATCTATTCACACTTTCAACTACTTTGTATGCATATATTCTGCGTAAAATGGACAACTTAACTTTCCTTTAGTAAAAAAACATTCGCCAATGCGTAGCTCAACTTTTTCCATGAGCTAAATCATACATATAAATGTACCTACGTGGATAATCCCGAGAAAATCCCGTATTTTTCCTTGTTCATTTTTTCCTATAATAGAATAATAATCCATTGACTTGCACTTGCTGTAGGGAGGGAACTTAGCCAGCTCAGCGAAACCCAGTCAGATGTTGTTTCATGTGACAATGAGAAGGCAGGTTCTAAATGCAAACACCCAACTAGCCCTCGTTTTCTTACATGCTTTTCGGCTTTTCATGAAAAAAACACATATTCGATGTTCTCTCATATCTTACATGGCTTTTACTGCTTTGCCCAATTTAGAATAATAATTTATTTTCCTATGATTTTCCTTCGTAGGCGTAAATCTCATAAAATTTGACAAAATTGCTGGTACATATATAACATCAAACGTTAATTACGAAACAGGTTTTTCAAAGCGCTTTTGTCCTTTTCGTTGAATGCCAACTGGATAACTTTTTAACGTCATGTGCCAAATATTTAATTCATTTAATTGAGCTTCTAAGGAGTTGGATGTTTGGAAAATGCAGCCTTTGAGAAAACATTTTTACGCCGAAACACTAGCAACTAACGGACTCAAAGTGGGCAACGTGAGACGTAAATGTTCCACGTAATTCTCTTTGATTTATTTTCGAGGAAATTATACAAGAGCAGTTCCAATTTGAAATGAAAATTTACTTACTTCAAACCATTCCCAAAGATGAATAAATGAGGCAAAGGTGAATGAATGAGTACCTAGAGACAATATGGAATACACGCGAATCTTCATGAGTTTCAGTGATAAGAAAAACTACGACTGTCAAAACTGCAAAATGACTACTATTTACGTCCCTAATAACCATGGCCAGAGGGAATAAGCGTACACAAACAGAAATATTTCAAAACATGCCTCTATGTCAAAGCTCACTTTGCTTTGATCCAAGCTTGTTACAGACCTTCTCATCAATGGAGACATTCCATGGGACACTAAAGGTTTACCTGTTTTTTTTGCTTTATGAAGGAAAATATTCCAGAGGAGATATGCAAAGCTGATATATTTACATTTAAACCCTTTCCTCACTATTCTGTAAGCTATGACATATCCAGCTGCGAAAAAATCAAGCCTTAATGACGTCTGCTAAGAAAATTTGAATATGAGGGGAATGAGTCATAATACATATTTAAGGGAGCAAAAGTCAGCAATGAAAATGGAAATAGAGAGTAAAATGCTCATGCAAAACTCCATGATGCAATAACAAGACTTACTCAAGCCTGAAAACAAGATAGATCTCGGAGAAATCATTTTCATACAGTGTAATTTGAAAACAGAAGGGGAGACAGGAAAGTTGCAACTTTCTCTGCCAAAATTGTTGGTTTGGTAAGGATATGGCGAAATGGGAATGCGACTCTTGGTGAATTCCTTAACTCTAACGTGTAATGTAATAATGTGCTCATGAACTTACCATTTCTCTACGTGAGAAGGCCACAAAGAGTTAAAAAATGGGAAGAGTTTGGAATGTTCCTGAGATCTAAAGTGAGTGGGAATAGGATTCATACAAAATCCGACATGATGCACTTTCCCTTTCTGTTACTTTCAGGGTAATTTTTTATTCGCAAGTAAAAAAATCATTTTCATAATCTACCTGGTTTTCAAACACATGTCTTGGTGAGGTGTATTAGGCTAAAAAATTGTGAAATTGCCAACGATTTCCTTTTATTCCCAGTTGAAATGACAAATTTCACCTTGATAAGGAAAAATGGAGAAACGTACAAATGAGAAGTTATATTTGTTCTTTAAAATAAATGGGCTCTCACGTTACTATTCATGTGAGTGCAACATTCGAGAATCTAATTGGCTGCAGATATATAAAATGAAATCTCTAGCATGGTTTCAAATATATGCATATATATAACAAGAAAATGTCACATTTTGGAATCTGCAGCTAGAACATTTTTATTTATGATGTAAGCTAACTATGTTGCATCATTCCTTTTTGTAAAAAAATCTAGCCAACTTCCCATGGCAGCAAAATGAGGAATGAATGCGTGCTCATTTAAATTACCAGAGCGATAAAACAATGAGCCGTGACGCAGCTCTTAAAAGTCACTTACACCCATCACAGTTTTAACAAATCTATTCCATAGTATTTCTAGTACAAGGTTTTCTTGCGCAATTCATCCTCCCCAACTGGTTTGCTTTTACGGTCTAGTTATTGGCAGTGAATTGAGCAAAACTATTTTAGAAAATTATTTTGCAACTTTAACCAATACTCTAGCAACATGCTTTCTCTCACAAAATTCAGAAAAGCAATAGGAAAAACCAATTGGTATAAGATTTGCATTTCAGCTTTAATTTCGAAAGAAGTCCACTTTTTACTGGTCAATACTAACATTGTCCTAGTTTCTTATTCTGCTTGTATCAAGTGACTTAACTTTTTGGAAAATTTCCCCAAATACATCCTTATTCTCTAAATGGGCTCTTTTTAGTCTCACGCGTAAAATCCCTGGAATTAATAGCAGCAATCCTTTGAGGGTACAAAGTGAGTATGTGAGTGAAAGTAAGCTGAACATGAAAAAAGGACATTAACACAACCACTATGAGAGATCTGTCTCACCGCGAAACTGTAAGTGGAACTCTATAGCATGTTATGGGATATCGTAGATTACCCTCGTTACAACAACATCCCCTATCCCTATAAAGCAAAACCTCTTTTAAGTCTGCAACTACACAAGTGTGAGACGTACAATATGAGCTAGGATTAAAGTGTATTACTCCTAATTCCTCTTAATAGTCGCCATGTGTTAGTAATTATATGAAATTACCCTACTCGACGCAATTACAACTAGCCCCTTACGCAGTTCACCACCTCTTCCTCTAACAAAATAAACCATCAGGATCATGATTAGCCATTTTTGCTTGTCTAGCAATTCTCTCTAAGGAGGTCGTCATTTCCTTTGAATTTTACATCTCACTGACTTTTCCTCCGTATTCGTGTGTAGGCGGAAGACTAAAGGTTATGTAAACTTGGGTGTGTGGGAACGATGCTATTTTTTAAAATTACTTCCTCGTCAATGACTACCGTATATGAACCTTCAGCCTACAAACTCGTAGCATGAAAAAGTATACTCCAAAAACAAGACTGACTATGTCAAAAAATGCTTCACTGCCGACTATCAGTTACTACATTAGGATTCTACTTGAGAGTATTTACTTTTACTACATGTGAGAAGCAAGTGGCTGGGATTAATATGCGATTTTTTGGAGGTTATGATTTCAGTAAAAATATATTTGAACTATGTCTAGAGTGCTGTGAGGAGCTCATGTTTCATCTCAAACATAAATAATGGAATGAGGTGGCTGAGTGTCAACGAGTGCTTTCCTAATCTTATGCCTCTTTTATGGGGTAAGGTGAGCTCATCTTGCCCCCTGTTTCTCTTCCCAAGCTAGGCAGAATCGCCTGTTGCAGAGATCAAACGGAAAGAGAATATAAAGAAAAATGAAAGCCAGAAAAAGCAAAGCTTCCCTGGGATGAGGTGAAACGTTGACTTTAGCTTTCTATAAAGTGTCTCAAATTTCCTCAAATGACAGATTGTGTATAACTTATTTCGTTTTTGTTTACTCTTCATACCTAGTCCTAGTCGAATTATTCAATATTAAACATTATTTTGTATGCATGCTCACATACACTCATCAACTTGCATGTGTGGGGATATTTTAGTTTAGTTTTTGCAAAAAGAAATTATACGGATCTTTCAATGAGGCAGTAGAAATCAATCAAGTGTCGCTTGTAGACTACCTTATAATTATAAATTCTGCCTTTACCATAAATAAGCTGTCTAAATAACTTGACAAAAGGGTGTAATCATCCTCTTTGATCGAAATTGGCTAGTTTGTGTATTTCCTGGCTAAAATCTAGTTCTGCTTTTTCCTCCAAGTTGGCAAGCATTTTGCAACATATCTGCTCGCGTACACACGCAAAAATAATGTGCTGTAGACTGAGTACATCACTAATTAAATTAGCAATGAATGAATGATATGATACGCGTATGTGAATACAATCGGAGTAGACGAAGAGAGCGTTAACACTACGAGCTATTATTGTGGGTCCTAAGCCCACTATTAAATATTGGGGGAGGATATTATTTTCTGCGTAATGTTACGTGTTTTGTAAGCAAAAGTGAAAAGATGGATTACCAAGTGAAACTATACCCCTACTGGGGTGGTATGAGCTCTCTCCACATAAATACAGGAGAAAAGTAACAAATAAAGAGTAGGCTCGACGTGATAACAACGCTGACAAGTTTCTGATAGGATTTTCCATCATGCTTGAATTACGATTCTTTCACAGGATTTTCCCCTCTGACAAAACAATGTGTTACATGAGATTATACACGTATGGTTTATATGAGTGAGTCAAGAATGTATGGAGATGAGCGTGGAGTAAAATGTGCTCCAAGAGCCTCCACGGAATTGTTCCAGCTTTCATGACTATGGTGAGGTGAAGCATGGACAAAAAAGCTACTTTTTCCTAATAGGACAAAGAGAGGGAGGAATAGATAAATAAGTCAAGGAAATCATGACGTTTTCACTTTCATGAAATGAATATTTTTACCGTGTGAACCCTCCAAAAAAGGTTTGTACAGCTTGTGAGGACCCATAAAGATACAAGGATGTATAACTATGTAAGGATGAGAGGGAGGAATGCATACTAGAGAACTAATTGAAATTCCAGAGTCTAGACAATGAGGCTATTAACTGGTCAGGGAGATGGAAAGAAAGATAAGAAAATACGACAGACTTTTGATCGAGGAAAGTTGCCAACGTCGTTTTTATGAATGCAAATCTTGCAAAATGCAATCTCCCATGAAATGCACATGACTACGGGGATTCTTGAGAAAACTAAGATTTGTGAAAAGATTTGTGAAAACTTACGTTTAGTTGAGGTTTGAGGATATTCACAAGGAATAAGTTGTGTTCAACCAGTTGGTCAAGAGGACTTCTGTCACAGGTGAAGTTGCTGGGAATACGAAGAGAATTCTTTGAGCTGTTTTCTCTCCTGACTGAGAGTTGAAAATTTTCAAAACTCAAAATTTCTGCAGAAAGCGCTCAAACTGTTTTATGAACGGTTTCAGAGAGAAAGAGAGAGATCTTACAAATGAATTTGAAGAGGGAAGACAAAGAATTCTGTTTCTGTATGAAGATTCCCAGAGGCTACAAAACTCCAGTGAGTAATTCCGTAATGATTGAAAATGTTTGAATTTTTGAAACCTCCTGAACTTCTGAGGGTGGTAAATGGTAAGCTGTGTTAGCTGCAAGTAGCTGTAATTGTTGTGAACAGGTTGAAATCTCCAACTGAATTGAGATTCTTGGCAGGATTCCCCCCTTTTATATGGATCAGTAAGTGAGCAAGCTGTGTGAGCCCACGTAGGTAGCACTTTTTTTCGTTTTGCTTTCCCTTAACAATACCATGCCTTTCTCCGTCATTCTCTGCGAGGGACGCTCACAACCCATATTATGCTATAGACCAGTAACTTTCCATGTTCGTTTACTCATGATCCTTATCCCTATCGTATAGTAGTTCTTCACACTTGTGCAAAAAAATATATAATATCAGGGTGTGTATGGCATATACGTGAATTGGGAATACATCTGGGTACAAATCCGTGGAATAGAAATTTAGGACTTTGGTAGATGTTCACATGTCCCCTGACTGCCTCATGTTGAACAAATTTTCAAACAGTTATCCTAATATTGCCTTTCTCACCCGCTGCCTTACAAACATGTTAGTGAATACGGAGTTCGGGTTCGCCCAATTGTACCACCACTATACTACCGTCACCTCTGGCAAACAACCTGTGACGCTTAACTCTCTGGCGTCTTGTGACTATCTTGTCGTGTAACATATGTATGGGTTTGACCGATGAGGGCGATGATTATAGTTATGCATAGCAATCCATCCTATTTATTCTGGACATAGAGGCTCTTCCTATTGACAACTATCTACTCTGACTTGTAATGCATTCGTGGGAGCTTAAGTTGACCCGTAAATTTTCTCTAGTTTGAATAAATTTTATTCTGACTAATATCCTTCTTATGAATGAATGTGCATTGGTATGGTGGCGTCTTTTAGTGTAAGTAGACCCAGTTCTTATTTGAGCAACGTGGGAGGAAGGAAATGGTACGATTTTCTTTGTCTGAGGAGGATAATGATTTATTTATACGTTTGCTTATTCCCCTCATATTAGGATTGATGCATACTTGCTGCGTATTATGACATTTTCTCTGAAATATGCAGTTGTACATTGAACACTGTATAGATAAGATACGAATACGAACATTATCAACTGCCACTTGGGTTCACATTATTATTTTTCGTGATTAGGAATTGTCTTGTGGCCGGAACTACGGTTTTCCCTAGGATTTGGGGAAACGTAGCATGTAGGTGATATTTTGATGAATTATTCTTGTATTTTTGCGGCATTTTACGGTTTTTCGTTGCTTCTTTAGGTTGTCTTGTTTACCTCAAGTTGGCGATGGTGGATGGTAAGTGAATAAGTATTTTTAGATACTAATTACTAACAACAAGCTCTGATTAAAGTGTATAATCTAGTTTCTAAAGATTATAATCCAATTTTAGAATTGTTGTTTACAAATCAGTTTCTCGAATTTCCCTCAACTTCTTCGTCTTCTTCGATTGCGTTTTCGAATAACAAGTATTTCTTAGAGGAAACTTCACAGTTTATCCATAATACGGTCGATTTTTGCCATTTGTGTTACATACGCACATAAGCATGACGACTAAGAAACTACATTAATAGTTGTGAAGATAATTTTATATGAAAGTACAAAAAGTGTTACGTCAAAAAACTGGTGAGAGTCACTCACGTCATTAGAGTACTAAAAGTAATATAGATACAGTAAAAGTATGAGTAAAAGTCCATTTACTTATTCTATGGTGATTGTATTAAGTTATTAGGTGCACTGTAAAAACAACTTTTGCGAACATCGTGTTGATTTTGGTTTTTACCATTTCGCTTCTAACTTTGGCTCCCTAACTCAGCTCAAATTGTGAACCGAGCTTTTCGTATAATTTACAATGCAAATTCAAAAAATTTTCCGACTTGCCAAAACATCCGTCATCATCTCTTCGTTATAACCAGAGAAAGCGTGCTTGCCTTCAACAGACAGTTTCTTACTTTGCCGCATCCCTGCAATATGGAAGCTTTCTCTTTAACGTGATTATTTCAAACATGTGGCGTTAACCAAAGTGGAAAATTCCAAACTGGAGTTATAGTTATATGATGTAGCCTATATCATCATATTCATCATCATTCATAAGTCTGATTTCAAATACTGGGATCCATATAAATTTCAGAGATTTGCGTTTGGGTGAAAGTGAAATATGAAATGATATTCATCCACGCAAGTACATAAAACTCTGTGGTAAAGATACTTCATTCTGTAATTCTCTGTAATTGAATGGATCGTGTCACCTAAATTTCATCCACGTTTCACAGCCCCCTATTATTCCATCGAGGGAAGTTTTCCAATAAAAAGTTGTCTTTTCTTCAAGTACTTATGCATGGTGATGGGGGCAAAGCAAGCAACAACTGGCTCCAAAACCCAGTTGGAATCTCTTTTCCTCTCTGTCTTCATCTTTTTGATTTGACATGCTTGTTCTTAGCTGGTCTAAATCATCCCAAGCGATGAAAGTTTCTCTTTCTGGAAGAGTAATACTCGCTACTTGGCTGACCATGATGATGAACCACTTGTCTGCGGAAAAAATGGAATTATTTTTTCTCATTAAACATTACATTTGACAGGATACCAGATAACACTAACTATTCCATCAAGAGAGCTACGAGTGCTAACATATTTCACTCGCTTTATTTACGTCATATATGTACACTTATTTGGCAATTGCCACAGTTTCCCCTTGCTTCTTTGATAAAAACAATGGGAAAAGGGGAAAACTGGATTTCATGAGCCATAACAGTGGACGAGCATCTCTTTCACGGATGCATGAAACCATTGCTGGTAAAAAAAGTTGGTTTAGTAGTTGGAGGCTTATATTGGAAAGAAAATCTCCAGCTGGTTTTGCAAAAAGAGATAGAATGGAGTAATGTGGATGACAATGGGAAATAGCAATACATTCTTTTATTTCTCCTTTGACCTACTGTGCCTAGCTCAATAATAAGAGGAGAAAGTTTCACTGCTTTGATATTCACACAGGCGGAGACTATGCTTGCTGTTTCGCTCCCAAGTCGACTTTTCATTTGACATCTGGAGTTACACGAAAGCATGCCTTGTTATCAGGAAAAATCTTTTGGTAGCGCAGTAATTAATCCAAGTGTGACGGTATGGTCAATTTAATTATAATTCATTGACAGAGCTTGTGACCCACTCGGTTATTTCAAAAGCGCAGTAGGTGGTACTTATAACTTTTGAGACGAAGAAATTTATAAGATTGGGAAGAAAACTTTGAATTCTCACATATCTTCGTTTCTATTATTCAGATTATTTGTAGTTCATGGAAATTAAAAACATTTCAATTTGCAAATGTGTGCATGTGGGAGAAATTAAATAAATCAACTTTTCCTAATTTAATTAAGTTGTAGGACGGTAATAAACATTTTATTTTTCTATACTTGACAGTTTCTTATAATGCCAAAATAATCACAGCCAATTTATCATATAAAGCCCTTAAATGCACATTAAGCTTAATGTTTTAAGTAGTTTTCATTTCTGTTAGCCCTAGTGTCGTTAAAGTTGTGAACAGCACAAACCCGTAAGAAACGAAAGTCGTTGATTTGAAGGACTATCCTCAACACGATGGAAGGTTAACCCTTTCTAATTAACCACTAACATAACTCTCTTTTAACACTAATATTACATTCAGAGTTTGGATCCTAAATGTCTATTAGAGGAAATCATTCGCGTAGACATCAGTTCATGAATTCAGGATAAGGATATGTGGTATAATACATAAATAACGTCCCTATATATCCAGGTAGCATTTTAGTTTTACGACGTTGTGGTATATCTGCGTTCTGTAATTATTGTTTATTTTCTTTATGCCAAGAATAGTAAAGCTGGTGAAGGCAAAGAGTAAAACCATTTGCTTCCGTCAGTTTCACGACTTGTATCCAGGGACACGTAACTATGATTACGTGAGGGAAAGTCTGCAAATATTCATAAAATCATATGGAAGGGTTTTATATTTGGAAATGGGCAAACACATTACACCGTGCATGAGACAACACTGTATCTGTGTGGAAATCTAGAACGGTGTACAATACAATTTACATACTTGTGTATTCTGACGCACCTCACGGGCTTATCACATAAAAACTTGCAGAGCGGAGGTGTACAACTTTTTTTGAAAATGTTAAAGGTATGCACGAGGTCGGTTTCATGCATTCCTACGAGATCACTTTGTTCAGTAAGTAAACATTCGTAGGCGTTTCTGTTTTCATACGGTCTGGTGGTAGTACAATTTTTTTGGTAGGGTTGGTTGCGGACACAAAACTTTGTAAAATGTCCTCATTACCCAGCAGCTTTTGAGATGTACGTAGATATGCAGTACTATATTGACATTCGTCGCCACCCGAAGTTCATACTTAATGAAACAATTTGTACAAACGTTAACGATGTATGAATAAGAACACCAAGATAGTGTTTGTCGCCGACAGGAAAACTGACGAGCGAGAGGTACCGGAATGCGGGATCAGGATCAGACCACAGGCAAAACATCAATAGTTCATGTTGAATACTGACCTCTAAACTCGTACGAGTTTTCCTTCACTACTTTACAATGTTTTTTAATGAATCCATTCCTGTTTATTTTTTGTATTCCTCCAGATTATTCAAAGGACGGATTGACCTAGAAAAGTGTTAATGATACACACAAAAACTATGTATTTTTTAACCAAAAGTGTCAAAGAGTCAGAATGACTTGATGCTAATGTGGTTAGCCATTTCGGGCATATTTCAAATTAGATTTTGTCACTAGTATTTGAGCAGTAATGTTTTCCATATACCAGTGGAGTTACAAGATCAGTGTCAATTGTCAGAGCCACATTACTATTACAGCCTTTACAATTACAGCTACCCAATACGACACAATTACACACCAACAAATTGTAAATACTTGGTACAAAAATAAATTTATTTGTTTTGGATTATGCTACGTTCATATTTATTTATAAAAATACCAAGTAGCCAAGGTCCATGATACCGAAAAAGTAAAATGACATATCATACACAATAGCTACCCGAAACATGTGAGGTTTTCAAATACCTAACTACTTTGGTTGACTTTTCTACGTTGCACAAATAAAACCACAGTCCTCCAAGCCGTCAGTCAGTACAGTCATCGTTGAAAAGGCTAAACCAAAAATGAAAAAATTTTTCCCCATTCAGTTTCGAATTCATTGTCCATTTCCTTTTTTCTCATATCCAAACATGGGTTATGACAGGACCATGTTTAGTGAACATCATGTTTCACAATCCCCTCAGGCAACTGTGAATGCCAGTGTCGCCCTTCAGTTTACATTTTCATTCGCGATTGAAATAGTACACATGTATTTACATTATATACGTACACATACTTTTGTACAATATGTATGCATCTCTTGTTTGACATACGTATACTGTAAAAAATGAACTGGGTTGTTAAGCTGGAAAAAATTGCCTTCTTTTCAAAATCGGACATGGCTCGAAGTTGTATTACGAGGGGTATTTTCAAATGTAAACCACGTCGAGTTTCGTAAGCACTCCGTAATAAGCTTATTGTTGGGAAAGGACATTAAGTTAGGGAAAGTTTTGTCCACGTCAACTTTGCCGAAGTAGAATATCATTCAACTTTCCCTGATAGCCATGCACGTATGCACAAGTTCCGAATGTATCTTCAAAAGGAATGAGAGCATTATCAAGTGGTTGTGATATCACAGCTTGTGATTTGCGACACAGTAGTGGTTTGCCATGAAACGGTAAGTAAGGGAGGCTCACGTTGTACAAATGAGGAAAAGTAAAGAATATCCATGATTCATCCTCTTCTTCTCTTCTTTCCCCAAAACTATACTTTCCTAAGGAAGCGCATACCCACTTTTCACATAATATCCTTTTCTTGAAAGTAGAAAGACTTTTTAAAGAAATAAATTTCAGGAATATTACGCAAAGAAATGGTAGCATATATACGCGTTTGTAAGTTGCATGCCGAGCAAAAATGTTCAGAAAACCTAATTTTCACCCTTCTCGGTTGTTCAGCTGCCGCTTCTTTTGTTACTGTTCAAAGTGAAAAATGCTTGTCCACATGTTGCCCACCACTAGTTTCAAATTGAGCAGAGGTTATTAGTGGGAAGACCAACGAAGAAGTAGAATCCGAGGAGAATTGGTTACCCAGTAGAAATCCTTGTTTTCCGTGAAGGTGTCATATGTCATGGGTCCAACCGAAAAATGAGAGCATAAATAAGGTGGCGTATGATAATAATGATTACATTCTGGTTTCTAATGAAGTATATAAACTACTAGGATGACCGTGTACACACTCTGGCTTTACGACTTGTTCGGGGAAGAATGAGAAAGTTAAGATACACGATCACTTGAAAAAGGAGCAAGTGGCTAGATATTCATGCATTTATTTCACTCCAGTTTCCTTCCTCCGTTTTAATGTAAAGAGTGTTCTTCATCCCTGGGTTTGGAACTTGTTTGATCATTATATATCATCTATAAAACTTCTTATGAGGACAATGCTGGGGTAAAGGTGGTTGAACAAGTTTTAATATAATAATATTATTATGCATTATGTATTTCCGTAAAGTACTGACACCCCGGAATTAGGAACAATGATCTCATATATCATGTTATTTGTCGTAGTGCAAAGTTTCATTGGGGAACAGTACTTTTGAAGATGTTCTCTTGAGTCATTTCCTAAATATTGTAAGTGGGTGTATAGCATTGCTCATAAAAAAGTCAACAAAGTGTTCACACCAGTTCAATTGGATACCATTCCAATATATATATCATACAAGAGAGATAATTTTGAAGGAAAATCGGTCAGATTATGATAAGCCTATAATAAACGCGAGAGACATAATATGTTAGCTTATTAAATTATACTCTTCTTCTTTTGAATCTCAGAAAATCAAAGAATAGAAAAAATAACAAGGGTTTAAAATAAATCGCATAGAACTTTTCATAATTATATAAATTACTGCAAGGGTAAACTTTTTAGCATGACGAGGAGGGGCTTATTATGGAGGTAGCTCGTAAAAAATTTCCGTGCAAATTATGACGTTGTTATTGATAATAAATATGATGTAGCATGTAGTAACAACTGAGCACACAACACTGACAAGGAAATGCCGTCATTTCCAGCTAATATTTCAGCCCAGCGTGGTAACAGGATTTGCAAAGAGGAATCTAATTCCGGTTTCAATTTGCACTGAAGCTAAGAAAATGATCATATTAAGGAAGTGATATATTACCACCATCATCATGTAAATAAATAGGGAATATTATTATGTACAATATTAGACACGAGGGAAGTGTTTCTATAGGTCTTTCGGGACAACTAGATGAGCAACACGCCAGGTGACTAAATCTGTTTCATGCCTAAACCTCCCAATATGTTCCCACTTAGGCTTCCGCTCTAAAACACCTTCTCCTGTCTCACTCAACAAACGTCGGTGAGGCTTGCGTGGTTAACGAGTTATTGCAATTTGGGGTAATGTAATTCATCCCTGAAGTAAACCCGCAAATAAAACTCTTCTTTCCTTGACGCAAATTCTATTTGTAAAGAGGCATGTAGCCAAGGAAGAGCTCCGTGATATTTCTTGTTTGGACTCGTAAAATCCTATCATTTCTAAGCTAATCATTTGTGCCTCCCAGCTGAAAAATGTGTTTCTTGGAAATATTCATTTTGTTAAGGACTAAGGCCAATCATCTTATGATTATTGTATTACAGGAAGAAGGATAATGAAAATAATCTTACTTTCAACTTTGGAGTTGTAGTTGGCGAGATATTTATATTACAAAAGTTCATGAAATGAAACCAAGAAGCCGAAATAACGCCTACGCTACAAACAGCATTCCATGATCATGATACTTAGATTTAGAGTGATGATGATTATATGTATTGTTACCACCTTTGCCACATAAGCTTACAACCCACCATAGATACTAGTTTTGCAATTACCAAAGGAGTTTCATAAGAACTCAATAAATTAAAAAGTTTGCTTATTAAAACGAGTAATCGGTTTGCGAACGTTCGAATTTATTTAGTGACTTGCTTGTTCAGGTTGTTCCAGATGATCCTTTTGTATGTGCTTGGAATATAGTTGAGATTCAGTTATTTTATCTGATTAGCCCAAATTCTGATTCATTCATCACTTTTCCAGCGCGTGATTTATTGTCAGTTAGAGGATTTAGGATATAGTGCAAAAAAATGTATGAAAGAAAGAAGAAAAATTCATAATATTTAGTCTATAAACCTTTGTATCTCTTTAATGAAAATAAATTTATGAAAGAATGCTTACCGTAGTGTTTATTTCGACGTAAACGCGTAGAAGATGTAAAATTATACGAATATATAATGACCTTCAATGCTTTATAAGGCCGCTAGAAAGCCGGTTGCGCGCTAATAGCACATTTTTTTTAAAAAAGAGCTATATATTGGCTGCTTTAGCCAGCTAAAAACGCCGGTTTCTACGACGTACCACCGAACGATGACCAACGCACCAGTCTTGACCACTGGTCGCAGAAAGTTGCGAGTCTCCATATTTCTTAGTGGACCAGTGACCAATGACCAACGAACTGGTCCCAAAAAAGTCGTTTCTCCATATTTTTAAGTGGCCCATTGACCAATGACCAACGCATTGGTCTTGGTAACTGGTCTCCGATTTTCATGAAGACCCCACATTTTATAATCTGTGACAAATGAACCAGTACCAAATCATTGGCATTGATAACTGGTCTCTGATGTTCATGTCAACCTCCCCGTGTCAAAATTTTCGAACATATTAAAATACCAAAAAATTGGGTAATAGTATTCCTATACGCCAAAAGCTAATTTTAATGAGGAGTCCACTACCGACACACACACACAGACGCATAATATATTGTATGATGGGTATCCTGAGGTTTATTTTCTTCGTAGATAATGTGGTGAAATGTATTAAGCCTACACACGAGTAATATTTCATTTCAGAGGTATTAACCGATGAAGCGTGACCTTAAACTAAATTATAAAAATAATCTACTTTCCCTGCTTTATTACAAAATTTCTTGTGCAATACATATGTAAAATATGCACAACTCAGCGGCACATTGGGTGGGATGATGACTTACTCTACCTATAAGCTTAAGAGATGATAAATCAACAAAAATTATTGGAGGAACCCCAAATGGTAACCGACTCTAACCAAGGAAACCGGCGAGGTTTATTTTCTTTGGTTGACTTACGACTTTGTCATAAAGAAAGTAGCTCGACTTGTATTTTATAGGTTAAGTGCCAACCAACAAAAAAGTTTTCACTCCGTTTGACTCAACCCTTCCTATGTTCCTTAGATAGATATTTATGAGTTCATTTCATTTTTGTGGTGCATTTATATTTTGTGTTTGAGTTATACTTTAGCATTATATTATCCTACTAGATATGTTCTAGCATATGTTCTGGCTTTCATGGGGCTCCAGCTCTTTCTAATTGTTGAACAAGTATAAGTATATAACAGTTTTGGACCTGGAAAAATTGCATAAAACGGGTTACTTATTTTATCAAATCAAGAGACCATTCGTTTTTTTTCTTTTTGATTCGTTCTACCTTCCACCCACTTTCTTGTTGCACTTTTCAGAAAGATAAGGATACGTATACGTTAACACACAATAAATTATGTTCTTTTATGTCCTGTCTAAAAGTAATACAAGAAATGATTAGGATTGCACTCATGCATTGCATTACAAATGTCATTCATTCCTTTTTTCATTTTATAAAATTTACAAGTAGTTGCACTACATCACAATCCATTCTTTTCAATAGGAATGATCTCATCTGAAACTCGGTACATCAAAAATATTCTTGTGTATACTAAACTGGAATAAACTTATCGTTAGAAACAGATCCTGGCTACATACCTATCAACGATAGTTTAGTAGATTTCCTGAGCAACATTGTGAAAACCGTGACGTATCTTCTTCACGGTGATTTTATTAGCTAAACATGACATATTTATATGAACTTTCCCTACTTCCTAGAAGCGATCCCCTATCACATAGTATATCATTGGGTCCGTTTGTTTTCTCGTAATCTGGCTAAAACACGAGATTCAAACAACGATTCATAATATCAAGCATTGCATTGTGAGCAGAGGAAAAAGAAATAGCTCTAGAGAAAGATTGATTTGTATCTGGTCACACATTTACCGTCGCTTTTTACGTCACGTAGTATGCATTCCTCCACGATCTTTCTTTCCTATCTTTTTTATTCTTTTCTCCGAGTTCCCTTTCTTGCAATACGCATTATAGTGTAATGGCGATTTAGTACGTACCCTTTTCAACTTTCATGAAAGCCATTCCAGTAAATGGTTGGCCATCTGGAAATCTCATTGCCTTTCCATATAAAGTTGGGAAATGGAGAAGGGAGAAATAGAGAATCTTATTGCGGTTGATTCTTGATAGTCGTTTGCTATAATCCTGCTTTTATGTAGAGCGTATGTAGAGTAGTAGCAGTATCACTTGTTATGGGAGCAAAGTGGTAGTTAGTAAACAAGCAAGTTACTACTTTAATTTGAGTAAATGAATGGAACACAGAGGGACATGAACGAAATGGGATTTTTGTGTGTCTAAGTTAGTGAACGTTCCATAGGGCCATACAATTCAATGATTTAGCAGATGGACCCCTGAAAAATACTTATGGGAAATGTTCATGCGTTTAGTGCTCATCTCTTGAAAAGCTATTTGTAGGCATGGTTCTAGTGTCGCTTAATCACATCAGTAAATACATTCGTATAACTTGCGTATTTACCAACACATAGACAGTAATGTACCGCAACCCGCGAAGAGAATGTCAAAGTTTAATCTACGATTTCCATAACTGTTTCGACGTAGAAGCGACATTGCATAATAAAAAGTGAAAATGAATGGGTGAAGCTGGATCAGTTTGGGCTTGTTTAACTGACATTGGGGATATGTGATCAAATCAATTACCCCTAATGCTACCAGCCTACCAAACATCCACAAAGAAAAATAAACGATTAAGGACTTAATAGAACGAAGTTTCGCAGAAAATATTCTTTAAAAAATCGGAAGAATGATATATTACACGCTATATGTGAAATTTTGACAGTTAGGACTTATACAGGGCCTGAAGGGTCTTTTAGATTTGGCGCATTAGCAATACAGTTTGTTCTCCTTAAAAAATGCTGGAGAATGATATATTACACGATATTTTTGAATTGTAGAAAGTCAGGGCCTTATTCAGGG